>JARYGA010017530.1:0-11530 GCA_030545235.1 Helianthus tuberosus
CAACCGGATCAACCCAATTCCCTTGATTGTCCGTGTGGGTTTTAGCATACGTAGGTACCCAATCCATATCCTGTTTAACATTAAACTTAGATTAGACATTAAATAAACAAAAGCTTACACACACGCACACATACATAAAACATTACATTTTTATAGGCGGTGCTACCGTACGACGATGTCCCCCCACGGTATGGGAATTGTTGTTTCTCGCGTACTAGTGTGTTGGCCTCGCTTCTTTTCATATATTTTTCTTCCCGGAAACCTTCGATGGTTCTCAACCAGTTATCATAGGGCATATCCGGGGGATGGAATGCCCTTGCACTCTCAAGATCCTTGTAACCTCCCTTGCTCTTAAATATTTTTTTAGCATCGTACTTGCGGTCAGAGTACCGCTTCATAAGCACAGCCCTAATGCCACCCGTCAAGTTTTTGGCCTCTATATCACGTTCCACTTCATCAAAATTGAAATTTTCCTACAAATTAAATAAAAAAGTTAAAATATCATATATAAATTAGATTTGCATGTGCTTAAATATTTGATAAAATTTTATGCATATAACTTATTTACCCGTAAGTGGTTCATGAGGGCATCCTTGTAATGTTGTTCAACGTTATCCCATCCAATTTTATCGAACGGGATGGACCGCCACATAAACAGGCCGGCCTCCCGTGAAAACATATCTCTTGTTTTACCAACAGGGGTATACGTGACCTGCCTGTCAAACGTAAGCGATACAGCCCCCCCCCCCCCCCCCCCCGCTTTTACCAGACGCCTTAGTTTCTCGTTTTTTGCTTTCCCCCTAACCCTCTTCGGGGGAACCGCTGCAATTAAAACAAAAATAATTAGTAACAACATTTATAATATAAAAAATATAAGGACTACAAAATAATTTAGTAAAAGACTTACCGTCTGTCTCGTGTGTGCCACGAAATCCACCAGGAGGAATGGGTGGATCACCAGTGCCATCACCCCCATGTCCCCAGGGGGCCACATCAGCCATCAGATAAGCGAATATCAACAATATAGAAAACATAATCCCTATAAAGTTACAAATGTTACAGCATGTGTATCTAATAGAAATTAAGGGAAAGTACAACAACGGTAACTCAAATTCAAATAAATATTTCAAACAAGTGTTTATCAATTACAAATCAATATAAATTACAATAACTTTTCTTTTAGTCAGACTCCACAAAATCGGGATCATCCTCATCATAATCAGCCTCGACCTCATCACAATCAGTCTCGACTTCAAACACTTCATCGACGGTGGCCGTTGGGGGATCAACTTCAATTGAAGGCTCACCCGCAGTAACATGAGAAGATCCAATTTGAAAGTATTGGGTCAAGTCAATGACAAGTGGACAGTCAGATGAAGAGTTGTTGTCAACAACGTCACTATCTTCTAAGCGTTTGCCAACATTTTGAACCTTATTGACGCGGTCATCACTTAATGGCCGATCCCAAATTCTTCGATGATTAACATTTTCGACTACCCACCTATGTTTATTTTTTTGGTTTCGAGACGTTTCTTGGATGAAGAACACTTGTTTGGCTTGCGAAGCAAATATGAGTTGATCGTCTTTGTCCCATTCATGTTCAGTGCTTATACTGGTGATATTATTGTCATGGTTTACACCCCTTTGAGTATCAAACCACTTGCACCGAAATAGGACAGTGGAATAATCATTTGTATAACGCAACTCAATAATTTCTTCTAATTGGCCATAAAATTTCACACCGTTCTCTCCAACCACTTCCACTCCAGAGTTTTGCGTTGCGCATTTTGCATCACGTTCAAGTGTCTTAAACCTAACACTGTTGACTATGCAAGCAGTGTAAGTGTAAGCAGTCATTTTCGCACAAATTGAAAGAGCATACAACTCCGGGTGGAATTCTGGAGAATTTTGTGTTTTCATCGAATGGACCTAACAAATATAGAGTAATAATGTTTGTTATATATGTATTACCTAGCAAGTATAGAGTAATGAGTGTTATATATGTATTATACCTTATGGAGAAACCATCCCGGAAATTTGGTTTTAAGATCATCATGGGGATGTGTATGTTTGAATTCACTACATTGATGACAAATATAAGAAAGGAATGAGAAATACCAATTAACAGATTATGAAATGTTAAAGATAGAAGCACTCACTTCATGTACTCGCTAACTTCTGCGCAGTTTTCGAGGACAAACCATTCCATCTTGCTTTTTTCGATGAATGATAGATATTTGTCCTTTCTTGCGCCAACATAACGACATTTGGACTCAAACACCCATAACTTTCTTTTTTCAACAACGACATCATCGTTTCTATCTGGGCGATTGAACTTAGTCTGAACATCTTTAAGGTACATTGAACAAAATGTTAGAGCTTCTTCAAAACACATAACATTCAGCTATACAACCTTCAGGCCTTGCCGGGTTTTTGACATAGTTCTTTAGTTTTCTCATGTACCTTTCAAATGGATACATCCATCTAAAAGCTACTGGATGGAGAAATTGGCGCTGTATAGGGGTTTGGTTCGTTCAACTTTTAGCGGCGACAGGTTGTCGCCGGTATTGCCCGTTGTCGCCGGTAATGCCTTTAATGAGGTTGACCAGAGGTTGACCAGAGATAAGATTTGTGTGGCTAGGGATTAAAGTTCTGACATTTACTTTTAGCGGAGACTAGCCGTCGCCGCTATTGCCCTGTCCTTGTCGCCGGTAATGATTTATAAATCCCCAACCGTCAGATCATGATTTTGATCAACGAACGGGGTTTGGTTTGAGATCCTGTGACGCGGATCGACCAATAGCGGCGACATTTGACCTGTCGCCGCTAAAGGTGTCGCCCGGTAAAAGTGTATTATTCTTGTAGTGGTCGTCTAAGAACACAAGTGCTTTTAGTACCGGCTTAAAGTTAACGTCTAATTTACCCAATTTTAATAAAAAAGATTTGAAAGTTTTCAAAGATAAACTATAAAATCAAAATGTAAATATAAGGAAAAACAAATAGACAAGAAGGAATCACTTGGTTCTAACTCCTCTTTTATGTAACCTTTGATAATTTTCGCACTTTGGGTTTTTTAAGAGATTATCTTAGTTATAGTGGTAGGCCCCTCTTGTGAAGGCGACGTTACCCTCAACCCATTGGTCTGAGTCAACAGGGTTACAGTCCCGCAAGGTTGGATTATTGAAAGATAATTAAATAAGTTATTAATGCGAAAAGTGGTAGGCCCCTCTTGTGAAGGCGACGTTACCCTCAACCTATTGGTCTGAGTCAGCAGGGATACAGTCCCGTAAGGTCGGGTTATTGTTTTAACAGTAGTTTATAAATAAGGGATTACAAGCCGTTCTTACTTCCCCCGATTTGATGCTATCTGCCTCAAGGAAGTCCTAATAAGCTGGAATCAGGTCCTCGCATGATCTATATACTGAACGAGGCAAGAACTTTACCCAAACACCCTTCTAACCCCCTTCCAGACAGTTAACGCGCTTTATATAGACCGTAATGACACGAATGACTGAATCAACAAAACATGAATAAATGATTAAGTAAAGTTCACCTTCAATATAAAAAAACTAGTTATTAAAGTCATTAATACATACCCAAATAAAAAGTTGCCAAAGATTGGAAATAAAAAATAATACATAAAAGATTTGTCATCACCAAGTGATGTAAGAGATTTAGCCAAGCATGGCCTTTGTTTGACAAGAACTCTTACAATCGATCTTGGATACTGAGACTACTACACACTCTAAAAGATAAAAGATGGATGATGGGTGGTGGGTGTTGGTGTTGTAGTGGTGGTGGACTAATCGCAAGTGTGAGAGAAGTGGTTTGCCAAGGGATGGTTTGCAAGCGAGCCAAGCACTTCTATTTATAGTTGGAAACAGGAGACTCACACGGCCCCCGTGCCTGGTGGGCACGGCCCCGTGTCTTTCATTTTCGTTGTCTTCATTTAATAATCTGTCAGCTCTTCTGCACACACGGTCCCGTGTGTTAACGACACGACCCCCATGTCTTCTGTACTTGTTGTACGAACCCAGATTTGTGAATCTGAGAGTTAACCATGGCCCGTGCTGAGGTGAAACAGCCCCGTGTCCCTTGTCTTTTTCTGCAGGAATCTTGACTGGGCACGGCCCATGCCTTGCAGGCACGACCCCGTGTTGGGCTTCTGTCTTGTTATTTATTCTTGGGGTGAATCTCGGAGAGTCGGTATAATGTATCAACTTTCTTTCTTCGTCTTTTATGTTGGTTTTTGTCGTTAATGTATTTATTTTGTTTATTTGAGCTTATTTTATCCTGAAAATCAAAGTAAACAAAGAAACATACTTTTTTTTTCCAACATCTAGTACTGAAAAGTGTTGCTTTTATACCGTATTTGATATGATTTATATGTTGTATTTTGTGCATATCAAATGCCTCCACACTTGAATCTTTGCTTGTCCTCAAGCAAAGCTCTTTATATTTTTGCTTACACTCCTAAATAGAATATGTAGAAGAGAAATTTTAGGTCTTGTGTATAGAGTGTCGGGAATCCAGGTTCATTATTTATTCTTGTTTTTATTTTATCTACAATCTTATTCGTCATGATTTTAATAGAACTTTTTAAGAAAAATATATATTTTTAAGCATAACATAAATTTAAAATTTCATTAAAGTATATATATACATTCACATAACTCACAAGTGGTCACTCAACACTCGGCCAAAATGTATAAGTAAAACGCTCGGTCCCGGTACGGAACTTACTCCTACCATAAGCTTGACAATCAATCAATTCTCCTCCTTTATGACTTATTCTTTGTAAATATCAAGAAGACTTTGAAAGAGTAGGTTGTTGGTTACGGGTAGGGTAGGTTTTATTTTAAAGTGGCTAAAATCGTAAAAAGTCAGTTTCTTTTGAAAATTTTATTTTGTGACTAAGTGCTTTTAAGCAATAGATTTACTTATTTTAGCACTCTAAAGAATAGTTTTTTTCGTCAAATAAATTTTGTGCTTTTTTTCCAAAGAACCGATTTTTACTAAAAATAAAGGGTTGTAAAGATAAAAATTATGGTTTTTTAGGTGATGGGTGTGTTATGGGTTTTGGAATAAAAGGGTTTAGGCTCAAAGGAGTTAACTAGGTGATTGTTTTTTATTCGTTTGGGAGATGAAAATAAAAATAAGGTTGAAATAAAAACGGGGTTTAAAATCCGAATGGCTCAATCATGTACTTACTTACTTGGATTTAGTCGGTGAGGACCCAGGAATGTATTGTCTTGTCAAGTTCTAGATTTGTAGGAACTATACGGGCTATTCACACAAGAAATGAAGAATGAAAATTTAGTATAGATGTGATAGTGAATGCTCGTTAAAGGCTTAAAACTTACAAGTTTGTGGGAAAGTGTAAAAATGTGAAAATATATATACAATCAAATTTAAAAAATTGTCATGCCCTTTTTATAAATTTTTCTTTATGGTTCCTTTTTTTATCACGGCACTATCGGTTGTAAATAATTATAAAAACTTGAACTAAGTAATAACTTGATTTCTTAATTTAAACTATAGACAAGACAAGACAAGACAAGACAAAACAAAAAATAAAAAAGGAAGTTTTGAAAAAGATTTTGGGTGTTTTAGCGGTTCCAAGTAGAGTTTTGTGTAACGCTTGTGTTTAGGACAAGCAATTTTTTCAAGTATTAAGTCCCCCCCCCCCCCACATACACACACTTAAATTGCACATTGTCCTCAATGTGTCCAAAATTGGTTAGATTGATTAAATGTGTAAGATGTGTAATAAAAACAACAAGTTTTTTCGTAAAATAGACACTGGGCTTGGGGGTGTGTCTTTGAGACATGGTCCCGTGTTGAAGTGTCAGTATCAGAAAACTTACAGAAGCTGGGCACGGGGGGCGTGTCAAATGGACACGGCCCCGTGTGGCAAGTCCAGAAATAAAAGGTTACAGCGATAAGGAGGCACATGGTCGTGTCAAAGGGACACGACCCCGTGTGAAGCTTCTGTTTCATTTTCAGAACAACTGTTAAGGTGTCGGGCCTCCTGTTTCAGGTCTGTGGAGCCGTATGCTTGGTGGATTCAAGCATCCCAATGTACCTGTATACTCATTTATACCACAACAACACAACATAACGATAAACCATAAAATCCTACATTACAAAAGTTTAAACGTTATCATCCATCAACAACCACATAAAAAGAAAATAAAAAAGAAAGTACAAGAAAGTAAATTGTTTTAAATAAGCAAATGTTCAACGGGTCGCAGCCCGCACAACCAGTACAGAAAAAGTAGAGAAAAGATTTAACCTTTTTCGTCGCCACCAACGCCATTTTACCGTCGAAGCCCTCTAATCCGACTCTATATCCTCGCCCTCCTCCTCTTTGTTATCTAGGTACATCATATGCTCACGTATGTAGGAGATGTCGCCCGATATGAGTTGATGCTTCTTTCCATGCCTTCGATCCGGGTGCTGGAGCTTTGACCAAGACTGAAGGTGTTTCGGCTTACCTGAAGCGTTTCCTGCATAATGTTATACAAAATTGTGCATGTTAGGGAAATCGCTTCCTCCATGTGAGAAGGATCCGTGGGCAAACCCAAAAGAGGAGTGTGGAGGACGGTTCGAGTCAACCTCATTAGCGAGGACTTGGTCTGGGTCATTCGGGCTTCAAATTTTTCCCTTATTGTCCTTGAAGCGTATCAAACCATTGTTGCAGTCGGCGATGAGGTTAAGGCTTTGGCAGAGGTTGACAACGGCCCGTGTTACGCCAACACCCTTGGTAAAGCGGCGAGAGGTTCGTGTGACGTAAGCCTTGTAGATACGGGCAATCCAACCTCCAAAAAATATGGACGTGGGATATGTGGCCTTTGAGTTAGTGGCCATATTCTTGAGGAGCATGTAGGCGACGTTCAGGGGTTGTCAGTTCAGGATGCAGTATAGGCAAGTTAGCTCCGAAGGTTCACGACACCCCTACTATCTTTTCTCTGGCACAAGGTACCGCTCAGGACCCGATGTATGTAACGGATGAGTGGGCCTCTGATCTTGGTGCTCTTGGTGGAACTTGGGTTGTAAATTCCTTCCCTGATTTGTGCCCAAAAAGTATTTCGTGAGTTGTCGGGCATGTGACAACTGGCATTTTTTCGGGTAATTTTCGTACAATGTGAACAGTGTTTAATGTTAGATGGTTATGTGTTTTGAACATCTGAAGTGCATGATTTCATGGCATACATTTAAATAACTCACAAAAACATTTAGTGATGCATGATACTTATTTTTATTGGTCGCGACTTGAAACAGTTTAGACAGTCCACAGAACTAACTAGCACACTTATCAGATAAACTAGTAGTGCTGACAGGGGTTCAGTACTCAGATAAACAACATATTTAGGACACATATTGAGTCCTAGAGCCAACGCTATACTAAATCTCATGTGAGAAAGTAAGGAATTATGTTACTACTTTCCGAGAGACAAACGAACACTAAAAACTGCCTGAAACTAGCTATAAATAGTAAAATTCAGCAAAATTCAGCATTTTCTAGCTTATGTAATAGTCAGAAATGATGCCAGAATGCCCAGAAATAACTTCGAAAGTGTTGGAAACATTATAACGACATAATAACATATTGTGCTATACAAGATACCAATATTGACCTTTTAAGCGATCCGATAACTAAACGATCGCTCAAACACCACTAGACTATAACAACCCTCCTAAAATTTTTCCGAGACCCCTAATATATTTATAACATCCCTATATGTCTTAAAATACACCCCGTATACGATAAATAGCCCTTAATACCTTTAATTTTATAAAATAAAAATAAAAACAATTTTTATTGTTTTCTGGCGGGCCGCGAAGACCTCCTCTTCGTCTTACGCGGGCCGCGACAGCTGGGAGATCAAGCCACACCCTGAGGTGCCACGTGTCGCAACGCGTGTTGAGCCTACCCATGACTGGCCCAAGCTAGGCCCTACCCGACCTACGTCACGGGCCGCAAAGGATTAACCTTCGGCTTACGCGGGCCGCGAGAAAACCAATATCAGCTCCTATAAATTGGGAGCATCGGCCTTCAGTTTTCGATCGTTCACAATTCGCAAATTCTCTCAAATTTCTGTATTATAGCAACTATAATCGGGTATTATACCCCTTAATTTACGAAGTTCTGCCCCATTGTAAGTATTATAACCCCCGGTTACGTATTAGATACGCTGCCCGATTGATCTAGTGCTCCGTAACGGCTGTCGAGGTTCTGCCCGACGTAGTCGTTGGAGTTCTGTCTCGGGGAGGGTATAAGTAATGTAAATATTGGGTTATTATACTAACGCGTGTGCATTGTTTAATTAATAGATTATAACCAGGAAAATCACAGGAAAAACCCTAAAGTAGCAATGTGAGTAATCTCCTTTTTGTGAACCTTTTTACAACCTATTTTACAAAACCTTAAATATTTTACAATGTGATTAGCAGTGATTGATTCTTTGTAATTCTTCAATTACTGCCGGTATGTTGGGGTTTTGTATACAAAATGTGGAACACGTTACCATTGGACAACGAGATAGCCAAAATGTGGAACACGTTACCATTGGACAACAAAATGTCGCAGTCTACCCCCTTGGGGTATTCGGCTAATACCGAAGAATGGATTTTTGTGTTCAAAGCCACAATCTGAGGAGCCATTCCTCTCAAGAAGAGAGGATGTTCAGCAGAGGAGCTCACGAGCATAGAAAGAGGATGAGAAAACTTCAGCAGCAGCGAGCTTTAGCAGCCGCGAATAGGGGAATGAACGCTCAAACACAGGATATAATCAATAGGAGACTGGCAAACTTCCACATACTATCAACTACAGCTGCCGACCCTAATCTAGAACAAGTCACAGCACCACAGCCACTACAGTTGTTCCCGACATAATCCATGGAAGTAGAGGTTGACCCAGCTGACCAGAACCCACTACCAAACTTAGACCCAGCTGAAATCCCTAGGGTCCCAGCACTCCATCCTCCAGACTATGACCCGTGGTTTGACGACCACAGGGATTACCAGCAACGTTACCCAATCCCGATAGAGGAGCCCATGCAAGATCTAGTAGGACCCTACCCAGACCTTGACCTTCTAGACCCCTATTATGATAATGACCAATACATCAGGGAGATTCTAGAGAACCCGTACCCTCAGGAAGAACCCATGCCCCAGTTTCCTGACCCGATACCAGCCCCAGCCCCACCCATGAGTACTGAGAACCTACAGGAACTCCGCACCTTTGATGAGGAAATCTTAGAAGGAAGTAAGAGGATGAGACAGATAGGGGAACGACTCATCTGGAAATATGACGAGCGTGACATGCAATACTGGATGAACCCCTATCAGTAGTAGTAGTAGTAATAATAATAATAATAATAATAATAATAATATATAAATATATATGTGTGTATTTTTGAAAAAAAATATATTTTCCAAACTAGGATAGATAATCTTATAAATTACTGATGCATACTAGTATTGTATTTTCATTTCCAGTTATGGTTTGTAATAGATATAGATGCATAATATAAAATAGAGTAAAGGTGGCAATGACGACGATTTTGGATTAATATGTTGTTGTGTGATTATTCGCATTCAATATTATTTCATGATATTAATACTTGGTAAATGTTTAAAATCCAGATGGCCGACAACGCAAATCGGGAAAACCAGAATAATGAAAACCAGATAAATAACAGTGCCATTCGACACATAGTAACCCAGGGAATTAGAGATGCTCTGCCATCTATTATCCAACATGTTAGAGAAGCGGATAATAATAACAGTAATAGCGGAAGTAAACGACCACCTACTGAACCTGAACACAGCGTAAAAAATGGGCCATTTCTTCAATTGTCAATTCCAAAAAGAAGAAGAACCATGTCTTATGGTTGTTCTTATAAAGAATTCTGGTCCTGTAAATCAATGGAATTCTTGGGCAATGAAGGAGCCATGGCAGCTCTACGCTGGTTAGAAAAGACTGAGGCAGTCTTAAAAATAAGCAAGTGTGTAGAAGAAGATAAAATAATGTTTGCTTCCAACTTGTTTAAGAATGCAGCCCTGGAATGGTGGAACACTATCCTCCAGACTAGGGGAAGTGACAGAACATATAGTATGGAATGGATTGATTTTAAGAATATGGTGGAAAGGAAATTATGTTCTCCTAATGAAAAGGAGCAGGTTGCTAATAAATTCTTAAACCTTAGAATGACTGGAGTAGACAGCAAGGGTTACACTACTACATTCTTCGAATATGCTAGAATAGTGCCAACCCTAGCATCACCAGAACCAGTGCTAATCTCCCGTTACATCTAGGGATTAATTGGTGAAATTAGACATGTAGTCAAAGCGGCTAGACCACCAACCATAGAAGAAGACGTAGAACTAGCAAATACTTTGACTGATGAACTGGTACGTACACAAGAAGAAAACCAGAGAAGGAACCTAGCTCAAAGGCTTACCCAGGAATTCCGCTACGGAAATCCAATAGTGGGAAAAATGTAGGTTCTACCTCTGCTCCTTTTTGCAAATATTGCAAACGAAAGCATTCGGGAAGATGCTCTATATATTGTAATTTTTGCAAAATATCGGGACACAAGGAAGAAGACTGCAGGAAGAAACCTAACAATAGGATATTCTACAACTGTGGAGAACAAGGTCATATCAAGCCAAACTGTCCAAAACTAGCTCTGGCCACAAACAACAAGACTACTAAAAATGCTAGAGCATTCGTTCTGACTGCAGAAGAAGCAAAGATGATCCCAGACGTGATTGCCGGTACGTTTTTAGTTAATGGTGTTTTTGCTAAAGTATTATTTGACTCTGGTGCGAACCAAAGTTTTATTAATACTTCATTTTGCAAAAATCTCAACCAACCATTAACTAAACATCAACAAGAATGTTTAGTAGCCACAGCAAATGGAGAAACCATTAAGAATTATGAAATCTTGCACGGAGCAAGAATAGAAATTCTGAATCAAAAGTTTATTGCAAATCTTTACCCAATGAATCTGGCAGGATTTGGTATTGTATTACGAATGGATTGGTTAGTAGCCAATAAAGCCATTATTCTATGTGATCAAAAGTCAATACAAGTAAATTCACCAAAGGGTGAAAAGATCACAATTAAAGGAAATAAGCCAACTAGATCTGCGAAATTCATCTCTGTGATGAAAACGGCAAGTTGTGCAAGAAAAGGGTCAATAGTGTATATGATTTCCATAATCATTAACACTAAAGGAAAAGAATTAAAAGATATCCCTGTAGTATCTCAATTTTCAGATGTATTTCCAGAAGAATTACCAGGACTACCGCCAGACAGAGAAGTCGAATTCAGAATTCATCTGCTACCAGGAACAACACCCATTGCCAAAGCACCTTACCGTTTGGCACTTGCATAAATGCAAGAATTAAAGAAGCAGTTAGACGAACTATTGGAGAAAGGATTCATACAGCTAAGCTCATTGCCATGGGGAGCACCGATATTGTTCGTTAAAAAGAAGGACGGATCAATGCGTATGTG
>JARYGA010017531.1:0-59914 GCA_030545235.1 Helianthus tuberosus
AACATAAGGCATAAGCCTCCTATTTATAGCCCTTGGAATTAATGAGACTTCTCATTAATTACCAAAATGCCACCTTGCTATTTGACTAGATATTACATCATAAAGCAATCTTTTCTTCTGTTTCTGCTACGGACCGGATTGACGAAGGCTATAGACATAAATGCACTAACACTCCTCCTGCTTCTTCTAAAAAAGAACAGGTTGTACACATAGGGACTCCACAATATGATGCTCTGGAATCACTTGCTTCCATCATCCACAGCCCAATGCCCGGGGCAAATTCTCTTTCTACACCCAACCTCACATCCACAATTCCCCCACCAACTAAACTTTTGTTGGATGCAATTGATTTGAACCAGGCACAAACCAGTCCTTCTCAATCACCTATCATTGAGAACATGCCTCAATAAATGACTGGGTCTGATGTATCAATCTTTGCTAACCCACCAACAAGACCTGAGGAGGTTACACCCCTTGAGTTACAAGTAACTCTTGGTGGTAGTCCAAGTGAAGCAGCCACTACAAGTGTTGAACCCACTGGTTTACATTTGGACAGTGGTTACATCAATAAGACTTCCTTGGAGGCAATTCCTTCCATAGCACCTCTTCCATTCACCAGTGGTTTTGTCTTGACCACTGGCAACATCAAAAGATTGTCAAGTGCTGAAGGAAGAAGACCCCAGTACCAAGACAAAGGGGCATCAGTGGTTAATGTTTGGAGTACACTCCCTACCTCAACCATTGATAAAACCACTGCTAGTGGGAAATCAGATGATCCCATTAAATTGGGTGATGGTTTAAAATATCTGGAATTGATGGAACGAGTTGAAAAACTGGATACCGCTGTTGCAGATATCAAAGACATGCTACAACAGCTGTTGAAAGTACAAAAGATGCAATCCACTGTTGTTCCACCTCAAGCACCTGCTCCACCACATGCAACTGCTACAAATGAGCTCTGGAATCTTTTTCAACCTTTTCTCCAACAACAAAAACAAATGGCTGATCAGCAACATGCAATACATGTACAAGAGCTGAGAAACACCATGGAGTCTAGGTTCAAGAACACACAAGCAGACATTAAGGCACTCAAGGCCCACATATTGAACACCACTGGCATTGCTCCTCCAACCGTCCTATTCATTGATCACCTCCCTGAAGATAATGCCAAAAAGGGGGAGAAAATTCAGGAGTGGAAAAAGAAGGGAATAGATGATGGTCTTTACATTGAACCAGAAAAGGATGCTATGACCAGAAAAATTCCCTTGCCAGATGGTAGTAAAAAGGTTGATGTTACCTAGAATGCACTTGATGAAGGAGTAGCAAGTGTAAAAAGGGACAGAGCGGCAAAGGATTTGTCAATGTGGAATGAGGAGAAGAAAGCTTACATGGAGCTGAATGCGCAGGGTTGTTCTGGGCTAAAGGATGTTAAAAATCCTGAGCTAAAAAGAAATCCCACTAGAAAAGTGAGGGAACCCAAGTCCATACCATCCAGACTCACAAAGCATACTCCAAAACCACCATCCAAAAGCCCCCAAAATCAAACCACCACCCAAACAGTTGTTGTAACTCCTGCTGTATCAACATCTGCTGGTACTTCAGTTGTTTCAACATCTGCCATCACTTCAACACACACCACTTCAACACACACCACAACCACTGTCTTACTACCACCACTATCACCACCAAAAACAACTTCACCACCATCACCACCTGCCAAAAAGCAGAAGACATCAGATGTTACAACATCTGTTGTAATGATAACAGTGGTTGAAACACCAGTTGTTTCAACAACTGTTAGTCAATCACAAACCACTGCCACTCAAACTACCACCACTGATCCATCCAAAGCATCATCAGCCACTCCTCAACCAAAAAGGAGAAGGCTAATTTTGAAAGATGATGACATGTCACCACCACCAACATCTTCAAAATCTCTAACACTTGTTACCATACCAAAACCTGTTCCTCTCTCATCAGCTCAAATTCAAAAGCCATTACCTCCTGCAGGTGTTCAATTCCCTCTTGAACTTATACCAGTCAGAGATGAAATCAAGTCTTTCTATTATGAGGATGACCCTGCTAAAAGGAGTTTGCCATCTATTGAAGGATATCCAAGGCCAAATAATATTGATGAATATTTGGAAATCAAAGCTAAACAGGTAGAAGATATCTCAAAAAGAAATACACAAGGGAAATCTGATAGAGAAATTCAGCAAAACTATCAATACTTGCTCACACAAGTCAGATCCCTGGAGCAATTTGCAAAAAAATGTTTGTCAACAAATCTCAGAGAGAGCAGATGAAACTCTGAGAAAAGACTACATTGAAAGCATCATGGCCCACAAGAAATACAAAGGAGAGAAACACATGTACAAAGAGTGGACCATTCCTGAGCTTGAAAAAGAAGCAGCCAGGATTCAAGAAATGATAAAAAACAAGGTCAAGCACACTCCTCCAGATTGGGCAAAGTTCAAAAAGAATGTACCTGATAAAAAGGTAGAGCTGAGGAGAATGAAAGAGGAAATAGTTGCTGCTGATTATGGGTCTTTAAATCAAGTGTTGAGATGGAAAGAAGATAAAGTCAGAGCTACTTACAAAAGTTTGGAGAAATTAAGGAAGATAGATCCTACTGCTCCTCAAAAGCCTGACTATCCTGAAGCAGAGGTTTCAAAAAGACCATCAAAGCTGCAAATCAGGAGATCCACTGCTCCAGCTGGTGCAGCCATCTTTAAAAGAAGGCCACAAAAACAGTTGGGGTGCTGAAACCATCAAAGAGTTAATGGAAGGAGATGATCTTGTAAAAGAAGGCATAAAGAAAGTGATTGTAGAAACTCTTGGTTTGGATCAACCTGCAAGTACTGCTCAGACAGTCCTCAATAGGCCAGCATCACCAAACACCCCATCTAATAAAAATCTCCCAAGAAACCCACCAGGCTCAAAAGTACTAAAGTGGGCAACTGACAAACAGACCCATGTACTGACTATGTTCAGGTCTAGTGGAGAAGTGAAGAAAATAACAAGGGAACAAGCACTTGGCCTAAGTCTTGAAGATATGCAGGATCTCCTTGATCTTCCACTTAGTAGGGATGAAGATGACACAGATGCCCTAGACTTTGAGTTACAACTTAAAGGTCAGATAAGGGAACTATTGATGAGGCAATAAAGTTCCACAATAATGAAGAGTTTTGGCATTATCTGTTCCAGGGGGAGATTGTTGGGATTGAACCCTACCAAAGGAACAGATAATAAAAGCCAAAACTGGATCAGAGCAGTGGATCCAAAATAAGCAGATGTTATGTATTCAAGTCTCTCCCCTTGAAAGTGGTTTCAACATCTGCTGACCTCCTATCTACTGATCATACAAACTGCTGACCTACAAACTACTGATCAAGTAAAAGACTGATGAAAGATTAAAGCTCTGATGTTCAATCTACTGCCTTGAGTCAAGCTCTGCTGATCATGACAAGTACTGCTGGGTTCACATCAGTGGAAGGATGCAGCAGTAGTTTAGATGTCTTTATGTAATGAAATGAAATGTAATAGCCGTAGTTAGCATAGCAGAGGTTGTATAGATCAGAGGTTAGAGTTTATTAGGAGGTTAGATGTCACTTTCATGGTCACGTCAGCTTAGATGCTTCAGTGGTTTGCTCGTGCCTATAAATAGAACAGTACCATGCACTGTTCTATTTAGCTCTTTGCAAAATCTTCTTCCTGCACGAACAAACACTGTGAGCTCAGGCTGAGGGGGAGTTTGTATTCATACATTGCATTGTAATCGTTATTGAAATAAATTCAATCTTTCGGTTCTTTGTGGAAAATGTTTGATTAAAGAAATTCTCTCGTTTGATTGTGTGCAAAGTTTGTTTCCATCTTAATTCCGCTGCACAACTCATCCATCTTCATCTTAATTCAAACGTAAAACACAATCAAAACCAAACTCAGATCCTAACAGATCGTTTTCATGAGCTTAGTGCGCAGGTTGCTACTCTTCGAGCATCTCAAAGTGCTCCCCCATCTTCATCTTAGCCACTGCTACCCACATCGTCGCCTCCATCACTACCACCATTACCATCATCTCCTCCACCATCATCTTCATCAGTACCTACACCTCCACCACCTCATGTTACTCATTCCTCCCATGAGGAGCGCATCTGTGCTCTTGAGGAGGAGATTGCGTATATCCGTGGGATGATACACGCATCTTCACCCCCACCCCCACCATCAGTCTAGTAGTGGTATGTAGTCATGTTTTTTAGGGTTAGACCCATGACAGGTTAGTAACATGTTATTAGAAGATTGAAGATATTTTGAAGATATTGTTGATCCCAGATAGAGATACCCAAATACTTAATATGGCAAGTGATTTCAACAAATAGGAAAATATTGTACGGAACTAGAAATCAAACTTTCAAGAAAAAACTTATAGAATTTTTCAAGTGTATTAATGACTTTATAAAACAAAGTTATTGGATATTACAAAATGAATACTCAAAGAATTCTATGCGAAGGGTAATGGAGTTTTTGGTGTGTGTATTGAATGCTAATCACAACTCATTTAACCTCCTGGGTTGACATCTCTATTTATAGAGATTCTAGATCTGAATAAACATTTGTTTATTCATCACTTGCTCTACACAAAGTAACTTTTTGGCACATTCATTGAATCAGTTATTGCCGACGTGTTACTTTTTAGGTTTGTGTCAGGGCTTATCTCGAAGGCAAGTTGGTCCACCAGAATTTCTGGTGACCAGCTTACCAGAATTCTGATGAACTTGATCATCAGATTTCTGGTGATCAGACTTACCAGATTCTGATGATAAATACCAGATTTATCATCAGAAAGTCTTGTCTGATTGTCTTCTTTGTCTTGATCTTTTCCTGATGCTTAGTTAAAGATGTATCTTTCTTTTTTCTTTTGAAGTTATCATGTAGGCACCTTTTTAGTAATACTCCTTGACTGTATCTTCAGCTTATGATCAAGTTGATCATCTTTTTCTTCAATACTTACATTTAAAGTTTCCTAACAATTTCCCCCTAAGTATTGTAAGAAAAAAAACTACCTTATGACAGATGAATATTCTTAATAAAATTTCCCAAACAGTGGAAACAGAATTTGCAAATCACAAACAAAATACTTCTGTTTTGAAACAGATTACATAAAAGAATTTTTTTTAAAAATCAAATATGTTTTCAAAACAATTTCAGACGTTTGTGCACATCTCCTTTCTTCAACTGTTTTTTGTAGTGGATGTACTTCTTGCAATTGTCATACATACCCTTGTACCATATTCTAGCTTGTATCCACTCATCAATCATCTCTTCAATCTCTAGTCTTTGCTTTTCTTTATTCTTCCCTTTCTTTTGTAGTTGCTCTTGCCTTTTGTTCAAGCACTCCTTGTTGTATCTTAATGTTTGGTTGGAGTACTTGCAGATATCAACACTTCTGAATAGAGCCTTATTGTCCTCAAAATCTCTATACACAACACGGAGGTTGTGTCTACAGTTTTTGCATGGTCTTTCAGTTCTAAGGGAATTGAAGTGTCAGGTGCAGGGAGGTGAACCTTCTTCTGATGTACATAGTCATAATTGATACATAAATCAAAATCAGCAAAAGCTATTCTTTCAAATAGCTTTATTCCTACTTTTGATATGCTTTTTAGTGCTCTTCTGACAAATTGAGTGTTGCTTTTTTCTTTCTCATACTCCTTCTTCATAAAAAGAATATCCAGAGGATGCAGCTTATCAGCCAGGTCTCCATTTGTTACCTTCTGTTTTGAGCCATCTGAGAAGAGTGTATCTATTTTGTACAAAGTGTCCTCCAGCACCATCAGAACCAATCTTCTGTTCATCAACTTTCATAATTCTCTTTACTGGATTAGGATTGGTGTAATGGATGCTTCCTTCACCTCTTTCTAATCTTTCCTCCCTTATGCCCCTACTGTAAGGACTTTCTGGTTTTTTCAGCTGATCTTCCCCTATCCAGTAATATTCTTTCAGGTTGTATTCAGGGAATATCATAACATCCCTATCAATTTCTTGAACCATGACAGTTTGACCTTCAGGAGTTTTTCTCTTTACAATTTGTGGCTGTTTTGAGGAATGAGCTATATCTTCCCAATTCTTCATGGCTTGTTGGGTTATGTCTTTACTGATGGCATTGTCCCCAGATGAAGTTTGTTTTGGACCAGATTGTGGGATTTTGATATTTAAATCAGAGATAACCAAAGGTGAGGGTGCTAACCTTTTCAACATTTCTTCCTTTGAGATTGCAAGAGGTGGACCCATAGAAGTGGTTCCAGCTTGAGTGATATGAGGGACAATTTGTTGCTGCCTGATGGGCTTGGGAACTTCCAGATGAGATGCTTCAACAGGACGGGTTTCATGATTTCCTTGGGGTCAATCTTAGCCAGTCTGGCAATGTTGAAATGCATTCTCTTCATGAGAGATTGCACTTCCCCCACAAGTTTGGCATTATTGGCTTCATTGTCCTGCACTTTGGTAAATTCAGCTTGATTCTTTTCTTGCAGTGCAGCCCATTCTTTGATTAGATTCTCAAGGGCATCTATAATGCTATTGTTGCTAGCCCTCAGAATTGTGATTTCTTCCAGAACTTTGTTGGAGCTGCTTGATTGTCTTGACTCCACAACATCCTTTAACTTATGTTTTGATCTTCTCCATTTCTGTGAAGATCTTTTGAATTTCTGATGCAGAGATGTTGGTTTCTGGTGTCTTCTGTTGCTGTGCTTGCAGAGCTTTTAGAGCTTCAGTGTTCTTCTCTGATTGTGTTTTGATAAGTTCCACTGATTCTGATAAGATTTTCAATTCAACTCTTAGACCTTTTACTTCTGACAGCAGCAGATCAAGCTTCTCTTCTACTAATTTTTCTTGCAGACCTTGAGTACATTATCTAGGACTCTCTGAAGATTTTCCTGTGTCATTTAAGG
Source organism: Helianthus tuberosus (assembly GCA_030545235.1). Lineage (NCBI taxonomy): Eukaryota > Viridiplantae > Streptophyta > Magnoliopsida > Asterales > Asteraceae > Helianthus > Helianthus tuberosus. Next base: position 6,948 of record JARYGA010017531.1, read on the forward strand.
TGGTTTAGGGATATTTGGAACAACATATGTTCCTTCTAACACACCAGTTGCAAACACATTTTCAGCTGTTTTGGAAATGACAGGTGTACCCTTGGATTTCCCAGAATCTGGTGCATCCTCAGGTATGCAAGAATCATCTCTACCAGATGTGAAAAACACATTTTCACCGTGGGTTTCCTTATATCCTTGAATCATTCCAGTGAATGATTCTCCATAAGTTGTTGAGACAAACACATTATCCCTTCCCAGATTTCCTTGATCAGTTTCCTGATCTCCATCTGTTGGGATCTCAAACTCCTCCTCCTCATCTGATTCAGAGTTGACTTGAAGTGAACTAGAAATTTCCTCATTAATCACAATTTTTCTAGGTTGAACTTTATAAGATGCAGTAATTGAATCTTCAGAATTTGAATTATTTGCAGAAGTTTCAACTAAAACTGTGTTTTCGAGGTGAACCTGTTCCAACAACATGAGACTCTTCATATTGTAGGATTTCTGTGTCTTGAAGGGTTTCATCTTCAAGGTGGAATCCAACATCAGGATTCTAATGGCTTTTCTCAAATTCTGGTGCTTCTCTGTTTTCTGGTGAATTTCTGAGTAACAGAATGAGGTTTTCTTTAGCAGGTCCTGATTCTGATATCCAAGATTTTTGAACCTCTTCTTCTTCAGGTGAAGAAGAGCAGTCATACACTTAATTTGTGGGTGCATCTGTTGGTGTGTCTGATTTGTTGAGGATCTCCTCATGTTTCAGTCTGTATGGTGAATCTGGTGGAAGTAGATCCAACATACTTTCTGGTAACACAGGGACATCCCTATTTGATGCCCACCCTTGATTTGCACTCCATGGCTTTATTGTTGTTGAACTCCAAACATCTTCTATGATAGGAATTTCTACATTCCTTTCTTCAAAAGTTTCAGCAATGAAGATTGAAATGAACCATGGGTATGGTAAATGAGAAGAGATTTAACCATTTCTTGTGAGGATTGATCTTTTTATCAGCTTGTAGATTACTGTCCCATACATGATTGACATAATTGATTGGCTTACTTGATCAGCTCCTCCTATATTTGAAGTAAGACACTTGTTTAATGTTTCCATCATGACCTGCCAAAAAGCTGGCAGTTCATTCCTTCTGAATTCACCAATTTTGGTGATCTTCTTCTTGTATCCTAGCTCAACGAAGAATTTTATCAGATCCTCTTTTCCTGGGTTTTGAATGTAGTTGTCATAAACAGGAAGCTCAAGCCATTGTCTTACTCTTGCAGGAGTTAATTTCACAGAGACATTGCCCCAAACATGAGCGTGACTTTATTTTCCCCATTTTCACTGAAAGTGTTGATAAATTGCTACAACAGTTTCTCTAGTACTTCTCTTGCTTTAGTCATCTCTCTTGAGATTGGATATCTCAAGAGGAATTCCACCAAAAGTTGATATCTTTCATCATATTCAGAATGCTCTGTATTCATTAGTAAATTGTTCTCCTTTATTGGCAAAAATTACTAGAAAGACATTTGACTTTCAAAAAGGGGGAAGAATATAAAGGCAGATTATTGGACCATCTCTCAAAAATGGGTCCCGCAAAAGGAAAGGTGTCATGTAGCCGTTAATATTCTCCAATAAAATTCAGTTATTTTCTGAACAAAAGGAATGATTGAAGAAATTATAAGTTGAGAAGACAAAATCAAAACCTCCGTTTGCATGGATAATACCCATTAATTTTACCTTGATACCCACGATCCAACAGTTACTTTCTGAACCATCTTCACATCACACGATCTAATGGTAATAAAGGTAATTAATGACCTATTAACCGCTATTACAACCCACGTTCCATGTCCCTTCAACTCCCATAACAATTAAATCTCTGCTAAATCTCTCACTATAAAACCCAACCTTAGCAGAAATTTTCATCACTCACCTTCTTCCTCAACAAAATCCTTAAACCCTAAAAACCCTCTGTTTTCAAAAGCCAAAATTCCTCAAAATCAAACCCTAACTCTCACAAATCAGCAATGGCAGAAGTTAATCTCAATATTCCGATCATTGAACACGATGTTCCATTTATTGAAGATCATCAATTTTTGTGAACTAGAAATCAATTGTTGATCCCAGATAGAGATATCCAAATACTTAATATGGCAAGTGATTTCAACAAATAGGAAAATATTGTGCGGAACTAGAAATCAAACTTTCAAGAAACAATTTATAGAATTTTTCAAGTGTATTAATGATTTTGTAAAACAAAGTTATTGGATATTCAAAACGAATACTCAAAGAATCCTATGCGAAGGGTAAGGAGTTTGTGGGGTGTGTATTGAATGCTAAACACAACTCATTTAACCTCCTGGTGTGACACCTGGGTCACTGCGACCATCAAACAAATACCAAACCAATGAAATATTGTATTTCATACTTGGGATTTGTATAAATATGTGTATCATTTGCACATATCGATTCTTGTTCGATTTCAAACTTTAAATCGCTTTCTGGAAGGTTATACGCGCACTGATGCGTAAAAATAACCAGTTTAATGCAACAAACACTCCGGAATAGTGACATAGGCTTAACATACCTTAAATAACCTTTACATAACTTAGAAATAATTTTTGGATGGTTTGGTGTGTTGAAAACAAGTCTATTCGATAGCAGGGACTATTTGTGTCAAACTGCGAAACTATGCCGATTTACACAGTAACGAATATTCCAGAACATGACCATAAGTTAAACACACCTTAAATATCCTTTATATAGCTTAGAAATAGGCTTTGAGGGGTTCGGTGTGCTAAAATAAACTTTTGGGTCATTCAGGGACTAAAAGCGTCAAAAAGTGCACAAGTTTGCATTTTCGCGCGTAACTTATGTTCTGAATACATCCGGACATCCAAAAATTTATGTAAGCACTAAAATATTTTATTTTAGTGTTTGGCATAAGAAAAATCCATTCGTTGTGTCATTTGGATCGTTTTTCGCGCTTGTGCGCATTCCGTCGTAATTAGCCGAACAACGCAACCGTACGGCTAAACGAACCGACATCCGAGATATTTTTGAGAACATTTTAAGTTCCCTTTACTTTAACTTCATTTTAGAGCTTTGAAATGGGGTTAACGGGCCTTAAACGCGCCGAAAAAGGCCTTATTACACTACAGGGACCAAATCTGCCATTTTTGAAACTTTCTGTGAAGAAACATTGAATCTGGTCTATACCACCTTTGCACATGGTTTTGGGCAATACTATGGGCTGGTATTATGGGCACATGGTATTAAAATACCATGGGTGCTAGTGTATGGCCAAGATTGAAGCACTTTTTCCAAGAAACGATCCTAACGGTTCGGGAAATCCTATAAATACCCCATGCCTTCTTTTGCAAAACCCACAAGAATTTTGATTTGAGAAACTCTAAGTTGAAACCATTGTTTCATACCTGAGTTACTTGGATCGAGATTAGCATTCGGGGACCCTTCGTAAGTATTCTTTCGTTCTTTTCTTTCTTTTATTTCTTTTCGAGTCTGAAAGTCAAACTTTGTTTGACTTTCTGCGTTGACCAGTTTATGGTCAATGAGAAGTTCGTTTGAACTTCGCAACGTGATTGTAATCACGATGTCACACAAACGAGGTTTTCGATATGATATAAACTATACGAGTTTTTAACGAGATTTATTAACGAGTTTTATTAACGATTTATTTCGAGATGTTTCACAATTTGCTTTACTAAAACAAATGTTTTTGGGTTAAGAGTCATGGCTACGAGGTTTTATAAACTATAAACCGCTTGATTTGAGTTGGTTAATTAAGTTGCAATATTATACTCTTTTCAAAACAAGGTTTCTAATTAAGTATTGCAACATCTAAACTAGCCATGATTTCGACACTCCTACAAAACCAATGCACTCGCCAGTATTTCTTTGCTGACCTCATTTTCACATATGTTTCAGGTATTGTTGAATGATATCGATTGATAGGATGCATGCTCACATAGGACTGGACGAGGCCTTAGTGACTAAATAACAATGATAGACTATGTTTAAATTTTGTATTTAGATTTCCAGACGATGTAAATATTCAATGTTTAATAAAACGAAACACTTTTTAGTATCCATGGTTATGAAACAATGATTATGTTGCAACGCGCCCCGATGTTTCCGCCGCGCTTTGTTGTTTTACGCGGTCGGGGTGTGACAGAAAAGTTGGTATCAGAGCCAATGGTTATAGGGAATTAGGTTATTAGTAATTCTTTGACCTAGACTATAACTTCTAGGACCTAACACAAGTTATCTTGTGTTTAGATCTTAAAACATGCATATCACCTATCCTTAGGTGATGACCACAACGAGAACTCAATTTCGAATCTTCTTCAAAAATTAATCATCCATTCTAGGATGATTGATTACTAGGTTTTGAACCCTCTTTTATAAGGTTTTGAACCCTCTAAGTTTTCAAAAAAAAAAAAAAATCTCGTCAAAGTTTGGGTCTAAATAATGTGAACACGTGCAAACTGGAAGGGTGAATGCCTGTATTCTGGGTTTTCTGTCTAGGCAAGCACTTCGTATATATCTCATCAGACGCGAGACCAGTTGTGCTTACATGGGAATTCTTGGGATGAGTGTTCACTTATAGGCGAGCATGTCTTCGCTATGCATTATTTTGATTCATTTACTTTGATCAGTCACTGCGTGTCATTTGTTTGTTCGAGGAAACGAACAAATGTTCGCATCTCTTTTGTTTCGTCGATACCTCTTTTGCTTTCCAACCTCACTCGTTTCTCTTGTTTCCTTGTTAGACAATGCCTCCTCGACGCGATGCTCAAACTTTTACTGCTGAGGAGATCGCAGCCCTTGTCTCTCAGCAAATGGCTGCTGTACTCCCTGGCGTTGTGACCCAAATCCATGAGTTATACAACAACGGCAATAACAACAACAACAATAACGCACACTGTAATTTCAAAAATTTCAATTCTGCGAAGCCGCTTAAGTTTTCTGGGTCACAAGGAGCAACTGCGCTCCTACGGTGGTTTGAGAGTATCGAGAGCACATTCATACATGTGCAGTGTCAGAATGCGCGTAGGGTTGAATTTGCTTCAAGCGTGTTTGAGAAGCGAGCGCTTACTTGGTGGAATGGAATTAAGCGCGATAGGGGTGCCGAAGTGGCGTTGGCACAAACATGGGAAGAGCTTCGGGCTCTCATGATGAAGGAGTTTTGTCCCCGTCACGAAATTCGAGTTTTGGAACGAGAGTTTGACGACTTAAAGCAAGATGGGGCTGAACACCGTGCGTACACGGATCGTTTTGAAGAACTCAGTCTATTGTGTCCCACCATGGTTACCCCTCCGGAGATTTTGACCGGTGTTAATCCTACTACCCTTCGCCAAGCTATCGAGTTGTCTGCTACCCTCACTAAGACTCAAGTTAGGAAGGGTAAACTCACCCGCAAGGGTGATAAAAAGAAGGCGACTGATTCTGAGAAGAACAAGATTAAGGGTAAGGGTAAGGAAGGTGAAGCATCGAAGGAATCAAGGAAGCGAAAGGGTGCCCAAAATTTTGCTGTTACAGCCCAGACTGCTCAGAACCCGCAGAACCCACCGGCTCAGCCACCTGCAAAGAAAGCATACGCTGGTACCGTACCTCACTGTGTTCGTTGCAACGGTCATCACGTTGCACAACAAGCTTGCAGGCAATGCACGACGTGCGGTAGACTTGGGCATATGGCCAATGTTTGTCGTTTTGGACAAAATCAGGTTGCTCAGGTTCCAGCTCAGGGTCAAGGGAATGCTGCGAGATTCCCACCGGGTTCATGTTTTAATTGTGGGGAGTATGGTCACTTCCGCAACAACTGTCCGAGGCTGGCGAATGCAAATGCTAACGCAAACCCGAATGCGAACGTCAACGTCAATGTGAATCCAGCACGTGGACGAGTGTATAACATCAATGAGGCAATCAACGATGCAGCGATGAACGATTAGTATTTTGTATTTCCTCTGGTTGTTATCTTGAAACATTTAAAGACAATGCGGTTGTTATATAAATAAAAATTTGTGGTTTTTATTTTCTTTAACTAATGCAATTGTATAAATGTTTGATCCAACCTTATGAGGTCAACACAAAGACAAACTACTCGTGTGGTTCTGTCATTTTTATGATCACTTGTCACCTCCCCGAGAACCTTAAACGCTTGTTTCTTTTAAATCAAAAGCCCAAAGTTATTTACGAAAAGGATATGTTGCTTTTCTAGCACATGTCACCGAGGAGAAAGGCAAGAGCAAGAGTATTCAGGATATTCCGATTGTTCGGGATTATCCAGAGGTGTTTCCTGATGAACTGCCTGGTTTGCCTCCAATTCGTCAAGTCGAATTTCATTTTGACCTTGTACCCAATGCCAACCCAATTGCGAAAGCACCTTATCGTCTTGGATTGCTCGAGATGCAAGAATTATCAAAACAGCTTCAAGAGTTGTCTGATAAAGGATTCATCCGTCCGAACTTTTCACCTTGGGGAACTCCTGTCCTCTTTGTGAAAAAGAAAGATGGATCTTTTCGAATGAGTATCGATTATCGTAAGCTTGATAAGCTTACCATCAAGAATCGATATCCCCTACCTTAAATCAATGATCTCTCCGATCAACTGCAGGGTGCTTCATGATTTTTCAAGATCGATTTGCGTTCTGGGTATCATCAACTTCGTATTCTCGAAGAAGATGTTCCCAAAACGGCTTTCTGCACGAAGTATGGCCATTACGAGTTTACAGTCATGCCTTTAGGGTTGACAAATGCTCCAGCCATCTTCAAGGACTTAATAAATAGAGTCTGCAAGCCTTATTTGGATCAGTTCGTCATTGTTTGTAATGATGACATCTTGAACTATTCAAAGTCCCGAGCCGACCACGATCAACACCTTCGTTGACATCGGAGCCCTGATTGAATTCCTTGTACACCTTAAAATGTACCTTATAACTCAATTAGGACAAACCGAATTCCTTTTAAGATCTTCCTATCTTCATAGTTAGATTCTTGAAAATATTTAAAGTGCCAAATGAAATCCACGGATTGGATTCCTAATATGCTTTAAATACCCGTGTCCAAAGATAACAGATTAAACGATTATACGATTAAACGATTATACGATTATACTATTATGCGAGTATGCGATTATGCGATTATGTGATATGTGTTTATGTGTTCTCCTCTATGTTTTTGTGTGATCCGATCTTCAAATCCTCATTGAATCTTTCATATCATCATATGAGGGATTCATAGTAGGATATTCAAAAGGTACTACCTTAAATCCTTATGGGCTTCTACGTGGTAGTTAAGACCCTTGGGTTATATAGTACCATTCCTTGATTCGAAGAGAGACCCTTGAGAGGTCTAGTTAAAGATTGATTCAAGATCTGGTTAAGAATGGCATGTGATGATACAGCTGAAAGGACTCTATGGTGGTCCAGTCACGCTCATCACAGGTTCATTCATATGGTTTTCCTCTACACATTATTGAATACACTGTGTCAACTATGCAAAGAATTGCGTAATTATGGACGCGTACATAATTATAAAAATTTAGTGCATGGAAACCACAGTAAGATTTATCATGTGTAAGAACCGATAGTGATGACAAATAAGGAAACGTGAACAATGTAATGGAGGTACGGTGGACGCACCAATGGCACTTCATATACTTGTATATAAGTGTCCCTCTTGCATTGAAAGCATAATGTTATTTAAAGTTACTAGAAGTTCAGAACCCTAACCAGTGTTGTTTTGTCTTTTCAACTTCATGTTTTCAAGCTCTCACAAGTTTCCTCTGATTAAATTTCGGGACGAAATTTCCTAAAGTAGGGGAGACTGTGACACCTGGGTCACTGCGACCATCAAACAAATACCAAACCAATGAAATATTGTATTTCATACTTGGGATTTGTATAAATATGTGTATCATTTGCACATATCGATTCTTGTTCGATTTCAAACTTTAAATCGCTTTCTGGAAGGTTATACGCGCACTGATGCGTAAAAATAACTAGTTTAATGCAACAAACACTCTGGAATAGTGACATAGGCTTAACATACCTTAAATAACCTTTACATAACTTAGAAATAAGTTTTAGATGGTTTGGTGTGTTGAAAACAAGTCTATTCGATAGCAGGGACTATTTGTGTCAAACTGCGAAACTATGCCGATTTACACAGTAACGAATATTCCGGAACATGACCATAAGTTAAACACACCTTAAATATCCTTTATATAGCTTAGAAATAGGCTTTTAGGGGTTCGGTGTGCTAAAATAAACTTTTGGGTCATTCAGGGACTAAAAGCGTCAAAAAGTGCACAAGTTTGCATTTTCAGGCGTAACTTACGTTCTGAATACATCCGGACATCCAAAAATTTATGTAAGCACTAAAATATTTTATTTTAGTGTTTTGCATAAGAAAAATCCATTCGTTGTGTCATTTGGATCGTTTTTCGCGCTTGTGCGCATTCCGTCGTAATTAGCCGAACAACGCAACCGTACGGCTAAACGAACCGACATCCGAGATATTTTTGAGAACATTTTAAGTTCCCTTTACTTTAACTTCATTTTAGAGCTTTGAAATGAGGTTAACGGGCCTTAAACGCGTCGGAAAAGGCCTTATTACACTACAGGGACCAAATCTGCCATTTTTGAAACTTTCTGTTAAGAAACATTGAATCTGGTCTATACCACCTTTGCACATGGTTTTGAACAACACTATGGGCTGGTATTATGGGCACATGGTATTACAATACCATGGGTGCTAGTGTATGGCCAAGATTGAAGCACTTTTTCCAAGAAACGATCCTAACGGTTCGGGAAATCCTATAAATACCCCATGCCTTCTTTTGCAAAACCCACAAGAATTTTGATTTGAGAAACTCTAAGTTGAAACCATTGTTTCATACCTGAGTTACTTGGATCGAGATTAGCATTCGGGGACCCTTTGTAAGTATTCTTTCATTCTTTTCTTTCTTTTATTGCTTTTCGAGTCTGAAAGTCAAACTTTGTTTTGGGGTGACTCATATGTGCTAAATGTTTTCAAGGTTTTAACGATGATATCAAAACGATTTTCGATGTTATAACGATGGTTTCAAAAACGATTAAGACGATTTATACAAAACTAATAACGATTTCGATAATGTGAACGAACTTGTTGGTTGGGTTACATAACAAATGACATTCATTAGCAATGATCAAGCCGACCAGTATTAGGTTATGGTACCATAGGATCTGACAAATCCCGTTATCTTACTGCACCCGTGGTTATGTGTGGGGGTGGTGGGTAGCGACTGAATCTGTAATTGTTAATTTACCCTTTGGTAAGGGTTTATTAATGCGAGTTGTTAATCTACCCTTTGGTAAGGGTTTATTAATGCGAGTTGAATTAAAGATACCCTTTGGTGGTATATTCGAGTCACGAAGGTTTGAATGTTATTAGCGAGACGACCATATAAGTAGTTTCACGACCTAAAACGAATTTTAACGATTTGGGTAAACGATTGGTTTTCACGCGATGTATTAACGAGTTAAACGATTTGGTTAAACGATTAGCTTCAAAGCGATATACGATTGGTTATTGGTTAAGTGTTTAGATAACGGGACGGGGGTAATGTGATGAAAGCATGGTGGATACGCCGCTGGTACTTCCTATATATAAGTGATTTCAACATATTACATACCGTGGCGTTATTTAGTTCACTTGGGTAAACGATTTTCGAACGATGTCACACAAACGAGGTTTTCGATATGATATAAACTATACGAGTTTTTAACGAGATTTATTAACAAGTTTTATTAACGATTTATTTCGAGATGTTTCACAATTTGCTTTACTAAAACAAATGTTTTTGGGTTAAGAGTCATGGCTACGAGGTTTTATAAACTATAAACCGCTTGATTTGAGTTGGTTAATTAAGTTGCAATATTATACTCTTTTCAAAACAAGGTTTCTAATTAAGTATTGCAACATCTAAACTAGCCATGATTTCGACACTCCTACAAAACCAATGCACTCGCCAGCATTTCTTTGCTGACCTCGTTTTCACATATGTTTCAGGTATTGTTGAATGATATCGATTGATAGGATGCATGCTCACATAGGACTGGACGAGGCCTTAGTGACTAAATAACAATGATAGACTATGTTTAAATTTTGTATTTAGATTTCCAGACGATGTAAATATTCAATGTTTAATAAAACGAAACACTTTTTAGTATCCATGGTTATGAAACAATGATTCTGTTGCAACGCGCCCCGATGTTTCCGCCACGCTTTGTTGTTTTACGCGGTCGGGGTGTGACACCTGGCTTGACATCTCTATTTATAGAGAGTCTAGATCAGAATAAACATCTGTCTATTCATCACTTGCTCTGCACAAAGTGACTTTTTGGCACATTCATTGAATCGGTTATTTCCAACTTGTTATTTTTTGGGTTTGTGTCAGGGCTTATCTCGTAGGCAAGTTGGTCCACCAGAATTTCTGGTAACCAGCTTACTAGAATTCTGGTGAAGTTGATCATCAGTGTTGGTGCATACATCTGTTGTCTACGTCTTGTATCGAGTCTTGGATAAGTATAAAATAGAACGGGACATGGAACCTTAGAAATTGTATTTAGGATGTGTTTCCGCTCCAAATGACATCTTGTCATTTGGAGCGAAACCCCATAGGTTCTGATTCCGCCCGAATAGTTTAGATCCTGATTTCGCTCATAAGTAACATGTTACTTCCGCTCCAAATGACATCATGTGATTAGGAGCGAAATCAGAAACCCTATATATAGGGTTGCTTGGAGCGAAATCAGATATAGTTCTAGGTGTTGTCTTCTGGTGAGCCACGAAGTGCTGCCGAAGTGTTGAATCGATTGTAAACATTACCCAAATCAATATAATCAACAGTTGAAAGTGAATACTCGGTGAATTGAACCTGTTTTGTCTGTTTCCGCCGTTCAATTCAGGAATAGTTCTTCTGTTTAGACTCAATTGGGTCCGTATTCGATCCTACAAGTGGTATCAGAGCTAAGGAGGAAGAGCTCCTGTCAATTCAGCCGATAATTCTGTTTTTCTACACCTTCTAAACTGTTTTTTACAAATTGACCGAGAAAAAGTTGTTGGTTTGTTCTGATTTTTGCACAGTGTGTTCGGAATTGATATCTAACAAAGCCTTATAAGTATCAGCTTTAAATTCGACCTAAAATTGAAAATTTTAGTGGTTCCGCTAAAAAATGATCGAGAGAATGATGACATCAGCTTGATTCCGCTCCAGATCAACTTTAATTGGTTGATTCCGCTCCAAGAATATTGTCTGATTTCGCTCCAAAGCAAGTACATCTTGATTCCACTCCAGATCAGTTCTAAAGTTTGATTCCGCTCCAACAGCTTGAAATTCTAATTCCGCTCCAAAGTTTAAGTTTGATTCCGCCCCAGGATTCATTGTAATTCCGCTCCAGAATACATCATCTTGTGATTCCGCTCCAACAAATTGTTTGGTGATTCCGCTCCTGGTTATTTATTGATCTCGCTCCAAATAGTGATCTCAATTAAATTGTTGATTTCGCTCGAAAGGACTGTTGTGATAATTTTTTTTAAATCTGAAAAATGGACGACGAATTTTATAATGCGTTCGCTACCCCAGTTACCCCTATCAGTATTGCACAGAACACAGTGATGGAAAACGAAACGGGAACGACACAAAAACCGCCTAAACTAATGAACATTGAAGAATATAAGGGTTGGGAAGGTCGTTTCGAGAATTGGGTGCAAGCAAACTATCTTGATGCTTGGGAATGTGTCGAGACGAAATACATTCGACCGATGAATGATGATGAAGAGGTTGTTCCGATAAAAGATCTGAGTGCTGATGCTAGAAAGGAATACAAAGATGAGAAAATGATGCTAAGTCTTCTACAACAAGCTGTGAAGGAAGATATCTTAGTGTTATTGCAACATAATGGAACTTCTTATTCTATCTGGAAAGCCTTAAAATCAAAGTTTCATGGAAGTCAAGAGATGGTTAAGAACAAGAAATCGCTTTTAAAGAAAGAGTTCGATTTGTTTCGTGGTTTGAAGAATGAAAGTACAAGGCAAATTATTGAAAGATATTGCAATCTGTTAGCAAACATGAAGAGATTGAGCATTGAGAAAGACAATGAAGAGTTGATCGAAAAGCTTGCTGATGCTTTGCCATACGAGACTTGGGGTACATATTTGATGATGCTCAGAAACAAGAAAGGATTCAATACACTCACACTGAGTAAGTTCATTGAGAAGTTGGAAGCTCAAGAGATGGAACAAAGGAAGATTGTTCGGATGAAAGATTTCGATGGTGAACAGGATATTGGATTGTATTACAAAGCAGGAGTGAAAGAGAAAACCACAAACTTATCACCGAAAGTTGAAACTGCTTACAATGCTAAAGGTTCATCAGGAAGTTCATCAAAAGGATCAAGTAGCAACACAAGTTTTTCATCATTTCCATCATTCGATCCGAACATTTCAGCGACAAAGAATGGAAGAAAACTTCAATGCAACATTGTTTTAAATCTTGAGAATGATCAAGATTACTCAGAGGAAGTTGCTAAAAATCACATGTCTTTGTTAGGAATGGTATTGGAATCTTATAGTAGTTTTGTGGCTGGAAAGATCGGGAATCCTATGCTTACAAAAGAGGATTACGATCAGATAGATGCTGAGGAGATGTAGCTTATGGATATTAAGTGGTGTTTGGCCAGTGTTCTAAGGAGAGCTGAGAAATTTAAGCAAATCACAGGAAGAAATGATCTTCGAGAAGCTAACATTTCTACATTAGGTTTTGATAAATCTAAAGTTACTTGTTTTCGTTGCAGGGAGAAAGGTCACTTCAAGAGAGAGTGCACCAATCGTGAAGCAAGTGGAGCTCAGAATCCTTTCAACAACAACAATGATTACAATCGAAAAGCCATCTACCATTAAGTTGCTCAACAACCACCTCAACAACAACAACATCAGGCACAAACTGCACATGGAAGGAATGTGATTGAAGATTCTGGAAAAAGAGCTTGTGTGATTAATCAAGTTTCTTCAAAGAGAGCTGATGGTAGTGCCTTGATAATAGACCAAGATGACAAAAAGTTACCTGAAGGATTTAGCTGGGAGAATTTCACTTGGGATGATTATATTCCTGATCAAACTCCTGTTCATAAAGCTTTTGTTGCTCGAGTTGAAGAGGATAGTGATGATGATACTAAGTATTGGTCAATAAAATTGGCAGCTGATTTGAAAATGATGGCTGAGAGTGACAGTGAAGATGAGAAAGCAAAGAAGAAAAAGAAAAAGGTAAAGACACCGGTCAGCAGTGATGATGAAGAAGTTCCAGTGATCAAATGGAAAGTAAAGGTTGAAGTTCCAAAGTTCAAAGTTGATGAAGAAGTTGATGCTAAAAAAATTCCTGTAAAGTGTGACACTTGTGAAGCTATAAAGAAGCAGAACAACACATTGATTTATAACTTGAACAGTCTGAAGGAATCTTATGATGTCCTGAACAAAGCTATGAATCAATACAATCATACAAGTGAAGAGCAAGAAACTGCAATGAAAACACTTCAGGGTGCATTCATGATCAAGCAGAAAGTGGTGAACAACTACATCAAAAAGTGTGCTGTTCTTGAACAGAAATTGGAACTGCAAAGAATCGAAACTGAAAGAGTTAATCGTTTGTTGAAAAGTTACTCATGTACTTCTTATGTCATTGACAGGATTTATCCGACTGTTGAAGGCATGAAAGCATTTGAAGAGGATGAAGTAATGGAAGAAAAGAATGATGATGGAAAAGTGACTGAAGAAAAGACTCCAGAAAAGAAGAACAAAAAGAAGAGTGACATGAAGAAAAAAACTAACAAGAAGGATTCTGGTAAGAAACAAGATGTCAGTTACAACAAGTGTCCACCCCCGCTAGAAAATGGATATTTGCCCAGAAATCCAAATGATGAAAGAGTCAAAAAGGCTACAAACTTACAATGGGAGTCAGAGTCCTCAATAAATTTACCAGAAAATATTGATGTCGTGTTTACATCATCTGACACTGATCATGAGTCCGAGTTAATTAAGAAAGTGGTCGATCAAGTGTTGGATAAAGATGAAACCGAGGAGTCAAAGTTGGAGTCAAACTCAGAATCAAAGTCAGAGTCAGAGTCAAAGTCTGGTTCTGAAAGTTCGAGTTCGACAGTCAACAGTTCAAAGTCTTCAGTTAAAAGAGTTTACAACAAAGAATTCCTTTTATCAAAATCTAATTTGAATGACGAAACATTCAAAGTTGCATATACATTGAATGATTCCGACAAGTTATATTCTGATGAGGAATTTCCAATAAGAGGTGTAAAAAATGAACTGATAAAAAAGGTTTTCAAATTAACAGAAATTAATATTTCTGAAATAAAAGATTTAAATCTTAACGAAAAATCTATAAAATACACCTCAAGAGTTCAACAACGTTTAAACAAGAAAAAGGGTTACAGTTCTGGTTCTGGTTGGCAAAAGAAACCAAACCAAAATCGTAATTTCAAAAAGAAAGGTCTTGGTTTTAATCCAACAGAAAAACAGAAAAACAGAAAAATGAAAAATATGTTCATGATTTTAAAGCAAAATTGACATTTGTTTCAGGAACTAGCTCAGAAGAAGAAGAAAATAAAGAATTCTGGAGGCAATCAAACAGTGAGTTCCTTGCAAAGAAACAAGATGACATGAAGAAGATGGCTGAGCATAAGAAAGATACGAGAACCTGTTTCCAATGCAACACTGTTGGTCATATTGCCAGAGATTGTTCTAAGGCAATGCCATCAAAACAGGGAGTTTCTCGTAAACAGAAAGGAAAAATGATTGAGTTTGAACCACAAATTGACAGAACAAAGTTATTCAAAAATTCTACATTTGAAATTGGTGAATGTTCAAACAAGTTTTACAAAAAGAGAGCTAAATTTGACAACCAGAAATGGGTTGTTAAGAAGTCTGTTGATAGATCTAGCGATGATTCTGATAGGTCAAAATCAGAGGAGCTATCTTCTGGCGATGAGTCTGATTCTACAAAATCAGAGGAGCCACAGGTTGTTTCAAAAAGTGAAGGATCAGTTTCGACTGTGGATGATGATAATTTTCCACCACTTCGGGCTGAAAATTTTAAAAAGAAAATTGGTAAAGTTGAGATATCAAACCAATTTTATGATGATAAAAAGGTTTTTGATGTTGAAAAAGTTTTTAACCCCACTGTAAAACATATTTTTGGAAAAATGATTGATCGAAAAGTCAAAGGGGTTAAAGAGTTTTACGAGAAGAAGACGAAGAAAGATAAAGTGGAACCATCCTTGGTTTGTGACTGGGATGGTACATACTACGAACAGTAAAACTCTGGACTTGCCGGAGATCCCAAGTTGGCAATCGTGGATCAGGAATCGGCATCATTCATAAAATTGTTGTTTGTGAAAATTTTTAACAAAGTGTTTAAATGTATACAGGTGATGGACTATGCCGAAACTCCCAGGTTGGTAAGTGTGGAGTAGGTATCGGCATTTATCTTGAAATTTACTTTAATAAGTTCATCGTACAAGTGATACAGAGGTTTGTTTTGACATAGTAATTACTCAAGGTCATTAATTTGAACTTGATGTAATTTTCGTACAAGTGGTTGAATGTCATATGATGAACCATACCCCTATAAGTGGTAAAAACAAACTTATTTTCCGGAAAAATCATTTTGATTAAAACAAACTTAAGTGTTTTGAAATCTAAATGAGAAAATAGTTTGTTGTAAGGGGGAGTTCTGATTGTTTATGACAAGTGGATGGCGATTTGAAGCAATTTGATATCAGTTGTCACATTGTTTGTACAGTTTGATTTCAAATTTCCTGAAATGTGTTGCATTTTAGGGGGAGTAAAATTTTCAGTAAATCCAAAAACATTAGAAAATTTGAAAAATACAAAAACATGATAAAATGAAAATGAGTTTGGTTGTCAAAAAGAGGAAATGATAGTACATCAGTGGACAATCATGGCATGCTAAAGGATTGGAAAGTTTAAAAAGTGATAAACAGTCTCACTGATGATATGCCAGTAGGATTTTACACATTTAGTAGATTGTGACGAGATATAAACCTAAAAATCAAACTTGCTTAATTCGTGGGTAACATCTCTCGGATATATGGGTAACCCCCGAAATCTTGTTTGAAAGGTCCCTCTTTCTGAGATACTAGGACTTTATACTCAGTGATATCTGGGGTATTATCCCGGGACTTCTGATTTTGCGAAAGCAATGGCCTAGTCCCGGAGAATACTTTCTGCTTGCTTAAAAAATAGCGCCGCCCTCAGCAACTTGATGAAACAATAAAATTGATAGTCATTGCTGTTGTAATCCAAAGATCCTCTAAAGGGGACACACCAAAAGTCGAACCGTCATCTCTCTGCTGAACGGAAGTTCTGACCTGAGCTCTCACGGTTTCGTACTATAATTTATTACCTTACAGATATCATCTGTGGTATACTCACCTGTAAGACTGAATATTGGGATCTGGATACGGGAGTATATTCTGAGGTGGGAGACGCGATTGAGTTTAAGTGTTTAAGACATTAATATCGTATCTCGAAGCAGTTGAACTTTGTGTGAAAAAAGTGGACCAGTATACTGACAATCTAAGTGAATTGTTTAGAACTTAAAATGAAATGAAGCTTAACGGTGTTGGTGATATGTCTCAAAAACTGATATGATCCTCTTACACAAACTCACAAAAATAGTGTCTGTAAATATTTCTTTACTGCATTTCATTTAAATCAAAAATCCAAAAAGATTTTTTAGTGTGTTTTAGCATAAATTTTGAAAATTTCAAAAAGATTTTCGACAACTGGTGTTGAAAAGCTAATTTTCAAAATTCCAAGTGCTAAACCTGACGAACTGGTTTAGGAGTGTTGTGTGTGAAAGAATTTTAAATCTTGTTACAAGTGGTCATTAGAAGTTTTGAATTTGATATTTTTTTCAAGTGGTTCATCAGAGACTATAAATGTTTAGATTATTGTTATGATGTTTACAAATGGTGACTGAGTGTGTTAAAGTTTAATATTTGAAAACTTATGTTTGTAGTAGAGAATGTACAGGTTTGAGGAAGAGCCAGGTTCCAATACCTGATGATCCTGTGAGTTTAACATGCCAGACTGCGATCCCAGCATATCGAAAGGGGGAGTCTGAAGATACTTAAAGGAAGGAGTATGTTAGTGATGAAAAGAGAATAGAAGATAGAGATTGAGGATACTTACAACGTCAGATACTTCAAAGAGAAGCCCAAAGACTGATCAAGATTAAAGACACAGTCAGACTCGACACTGAAGACTCGTCAACATCTGAGGGGGAGTCTGTTGGTGCATACATCTGTTGTCTACGTCTTGTATCGAGTCTTGGATAAGTATAAAATAGAACGGGACACAGAATCTTAGAAATGGTATTTAGGATGTGTTTCCGTTCCAAATGACATCATGTCATTTGGAGCGAAACCCCATAGGTTCTGATTCCGCCCGAATAGTTTAGATCCTGATTTCGCTCATAAGTAACATGTTAATTCCGCTCCAAATGACATCATGTCATTAGGAGCGAAATCAGATATAGTTCTAGGTGTTATCTTCTGGTGAGCCACGAAGTGCTGCCGAAGTGTTGAATCGATTGTAAACGTTATCCAAATCAATATAATCAACAGTTGAAAGTGAATACTCGGTGAATTGAACCTGTTTTGTCTGTTTCTGCCGTTCAATTCAGGAATAGTTCTTCTGTTTAGACTCAATTGGTGTCACACCCCGACCGCGTATAACATGCAACCGCGGCGGAAACGTCGGGGAGTGTTGTAACAGAATTAATTGTTTCACAACCATGGCAATTAAAGTTATGTTTTATTCAGAAACAAAAGGAGTATACTGTCTTAAAACAACTGAACAAAGAGTACATAACGTTATTTAAACTAGTTCTATCTTCATTTTAAGTCTCTAAGGCACAGGTCCGCCCTAGTATGTCCTGCTCAAACCTATGCACCATTACCTGAAACACATGTGAAAATAGGTACGTCAGCATAAAAATGCCTGTGAGATACATAGGTTTTATGAAAATAGGATTCATGACTTGAGTTTAAAGAAATGTTTAATAAAAGTTAGTCATGAGCCTTGTTAATTGTTTTGTTTTATAAATCTGTTGAAAAATGATAATAAAGTAGATGATATGTAAAGGAAAAATGTAAGGTTAAGTGAATAACCAAGTAAAATGAGATTTGTATAAAATAAGTTGTTTGTAAAATAATGTCTTGTGAAAAATATGTTATTTGTGTAAAATGTTATATGTCTAAACTGAAATGATTCAAATAAACCACCAATGTAAATTGCCCATGTCTAAAACATTTGTTAAATGTCTTTGTGTAACTATGTCGAAATGTTTATGTCAAATGTAGTTTATGAAATAAGTATATCAATATCAAAATGTCTATGTCGGATGTCAATCATGTAATGTGTAAACAAAATGTCATGTATGGCAAGTGAAATATATCAAATACCATAGGTAAAATGTACAAAACAAGGTATTGAAGTAAATCAAAGTTATGTTTTGTAGAAAACTGCATGCTATACTGATACGAACATCTATGCGGTATTGTAAAAATGCATACATTCAAGCCTTGAGACTGTGGTGATAAACCTTTAAACAAATTAAAGGTTCATTTGAGTTATGTATTCGAATTCGGTCATTCCTTTCATCCAAACATACCTAGGATGTCAGGAACGGGAGTTGTCAATTCCTATGGTACCACTACCTACTAACGAGCGGCGTAGCTAATGTTAATGAATGTATTTTTGTCCCATTGAAACAAACCAAATGTCATACCAACATGTAAGCATGTGAAAAACAATGCACTAAGTATGTAATCAAATGTACACACATAGCGTGAAATGTCATGTAAAATAATGTACTAAGTATGCACATAATGGACATACATAGCATAAAATGTAATGTAAAACGATGTACTAAGTATGATGAACATACATAGCATAAAATGTAATGTAAAACGATGTACTAAGTATGCACACAATGGACATACATGGCATAAGACACAATGAAATCATGTACTATAAGTGTACTATTGAACATAACAAGCATATGATATGAAAAACATGGAAAGCATGAAAGTAACAATTAGGCACATGTGTTTCACCCCAAAATATTTAGAAAACAGTAAAAGAGGGGTCTATGTACTCACTTGGGATTGCTCAATAGACTTTAGATATCCACCAAGCAAAGCTAGTAGGTTACGGAATCAAACGGCACCTAATATAGGTAACTATATTAATAAACGGACCTAATCGGAGGATCGGGTAGCATGAGGGTTCGTAAACCAAGTGAGTGTAGGAACTCATGTAATATGGTTTAACAAAGCCTACATACTAAAACGAAACTTATCCTAAGTGCTTTTGACCCGTTACGACCCGTTTAGGTAGCTTATGCTACTTTAACGCGTCGTTTGCGTAAAACGCGTTCGGAATGCCTAACTAGCCCTATGACAAGTAAAATATGCCTTAACATGTCCAATATTGTTACTAAATCAATTTAGATACCAAAAATTAGGTTACATAGGCTTAAAATGAATTTTAACGTAAAAAGGGCATTTTGGTAATTTACCTAAGGCATATATATCACCTATCATACAACTACTCAAACGATGTGACCATAAGGTATAACCCCGGAAGGTTATTACCTATACTACTATGGTCACCTAAAGTGTTTGGTCGGATCCTAATGATCGACCAAATGGGTCGGGTTCGAAAGCATAAGCGATTTATTAGATCGCTTACCCTTACGACCCTAAACAAGCACAAATCTAAAAGTGACGAGCTAAACATGCTAGAACATGTTTAGTTAAGTTAGAAAACAGGTTTTGATATCAAAACAAACGGTTTTGATACCCTAGAGTAGTTTGGTTACAAAATACGCAAGAACACGCATTTTGCCCGAAACTACGACTCGTCACTGAGCCTAGATAACGTGGTAATCAGTAGGTATAGTCGCTAGGGACTATAACCATCGTGATTACACTCACGTTATGAAGTTCAAATGAACTTCATGTTGACCATAAACTGGTCAAAGCTGAAAGCCAAACAATGTTTGACTTTCACGCTAAAACGCGTAAAAGAACGAAAGAGGACTTACAAAAGGTCCAAGAACGGAAGTTTGACCCGATTATTCTCAGGTATGAAGTGAAATCACTTCAACTTAGAGATAAATCAGATCAAGGTGTGAGTTTTGAGTGAAGGGGGGTAGGGTATTTATAGTTTTTGCACAACCGTTAAGATCGTTCATCGTAAAATGAGCTTCGATCTCATCCGTACACATGTGCCCATGGTTTTGTGAAACCATGGGAGCCCATAGTTTCATTAAAACCATGTGCAAATGAGGGGAACAGCTGGAACAAGCTGGAATTTAGATTTTTCATTTTGGTCCCTTCCTAAGATAACTTTGGCAGAATGTCAATTTTGGTCCCTGAATGTGCAAAACATGGTTTTTGATGCGTTTTTGACACGTTTAAGCCCCGTTAATCCCATTTAAAGGCTCTAAAATGAAGTTAAAGTATAGGGAACATGAAACATGCTCAAAAATATCTCGGATGTCGGTTCGTTTGGTCGTACGGTTGCGTTGTTCGGTTAATTACGACGAAACACGAACGAATGCGAAAAACGATCCAAATTACGCGACGAATGGAATTTTATCATGCCAATCACTAAAATAAAATATTTTAATGATTACATAAACTTTTGGATGTCCGGATGTATTCAGAACGTAAGATATGCGCGAAAATGCAAACTTATGCACTTTTTGACGCTTTTAGTCCCTGAATGAACATAAAGTTTATTTTAGCACACCGAACCTCTCAAAGCCTATTTCAAAGGTATGTAAAGGATATTTAAGGTGTGTTTAACTTATGGCCATGTTCCGGAATGTCCGTTACAGTTCAAATTGGCATACTTTCGCAGTTTGTCAAATTTAGTCCCTGTAGGCGAATTAACTTGTTTTTGCCATACCAAAGCCTTTAAAACTTATTTCTAAGTTATGTAAAGGTTATTTAGGGTATGTTAAGTGTATGTTGATGTTCCGGAGTATTTTTCGCGTTAAACTGAGTACGTTTACGCACCAGTTTGCGTATAACTCTCCAGAAAGTGATATAGAGTTTAAAATTGAACAAAAGTCAAAACATGAAAAATGTAAAACATAACCAAACAAACATTGGGATCAAATAACTTTGTTTTATTGATAACTAAATTGTTTACAATGATTTCAGACACAGATGTTACAGTCTCCCCTACTTGTGGAAATTTCGTCCCGAAATTTGTTTAGAGGAAACTCGTGGGAAAAGATGCGGATACTTCGCCTTCATTTGATCTTCGCGTTCCCAAGTAAACTCGGGTCCACGTTTAGCTTCCCAACGAACTTTGACCAAAGGAATGCGCTTGCGTTTAAGCCACTTGACTTCACGTTCCATGATTTCCACTGGCTTCTCAACAAATTTCAGTGTTTTGTCAACACGAATTTCGTCAAGCGGTATGTGGAGGTTCTCATCAGCTAAACACCTCTTGAGATTGGACACGTGAAAAGTTGGATGAACATTTCCAAGTTCAGGAGGTAACTCAAGTCTGTAGGCTACCTTACCGATTCTTTCGACGATCTTGAATGGTCCAGCGTATCTAGGTGCAAGTTTTCCTTTCTTTCCAAATCTGATCACACCTTTCCAAGGTGAGACCTTAAGTAATACTCGATCACCGACTTGAAATTCCAAGGACTTGCGTTTTGGGTCCGCGTAACTCTTTTGACGGCTTCTAGCTGTCTGAAGGTTATCACGAACTTTCTTAATCTTGTCAGTTGTCTCTAAAATGAGGGCAGGTCCAGTAAGCTGAGCCTCACCGATCTCATTCCAGCAGACTGGTGAACGACATTTTCGACCATAGAGAGCCTCGAAAGGAGCCATTTTGATGCTAGAGTGATAACTGTTGTTGTAGTAGAATTCAATCAATGGAAGATGCGAATCCCAACTACCACCAAAGTCGATCACACAAGCTCTAAGCATATCCTCCAGAGTCTGGATTGTTCTTTCAGATTGACCATCCGTTTGCGGATGATAAGCTGTGCTCAGGTTAAGTTGGGTCCCCATAGCAGATTGCATGGTTCTCCAAAAATGAGAAGTGAAGCGAGCATCTCTGTCAGAAATGATGTTCAAAGGAACACCATGTCGAGCTACAATTTCATCCACATAGATTTTAGCAAGTTTGTCAGCAGGAAAATCCTCACGGATTGGCAAGAAATGCGCTGACTTAGTAAGACGATCAACGACTACCCAGATGGCATCGTGACCTTTTTTCGTGCGCGGAAGTTTGGTAATGAGATCCATAGTAATGTTCTCCCATTTCCGAACTGGGATCTCTGGTTGCTCCAAAAGACCAGAAGGATGTTGGTGTTCAGCCTTAACCTTAAGACAAGTAAGGTATTTTGATACGTATAAGGAAACGTCTTTCTTCATACCAGGCCACCAATAGTGAATACGAAGATCCTTATACATCTTATCTGAGCCCAGATGAATAGAATAACGCGACTTATGGGCTTCATCCATAAGCAAGGTACGAAGATCATCTTGGCTTGGGACCCACAAACGGTCCATGAAATAATACGATCCATTGTCCTTCAAAACAAGATCAGGCTTAATGTGATAGGGTAATTCCTTACCCATCAAGTCTTGTGAAACACAAGCATGTTGAGCCTGAGAGATGCGGGCTTGAATATCAGCTCGAGCCTGAATATCAGATTGAACACGAACACAATGAAGCTTGACATGTTCCTTACGACTCAAAGCATCGGCTACGACATTCGCCTTACCAGGGTGGTAGCGAATTTCACAGTCATAGTCATTTAGAAGCTCAACCCAACGTCGTTGCCTCATATTGAGTTCTTTCTGATTAAAGATATGCTGAAGACTTCTGTGGTCAGTGAAAACCACGCATTTTGTGCCATATAAATAGTGTCTCCAGATTTTAAGAGCGAAGACAACTGCACCCAACTCAAGATCATGAGTGGTGTAGTTTTTCTCATGCACCTTCAACTGCCTTGATGCATAGGCTATGACTTTGTTCCTTTGCATCAGAACACAACCAAGACCCAATTTCGATGCATCACAATAAACGACGAAATCATCATTGCCTTCGGGCAAAGATAGGACAGGTGCATCACAAAGCTTCTGCTTCAAGGTCTGAAATGCTACTTCTTGTTTAGAACCCCATTCAAAGGGTTTGTTCTTCTGAGTTAAAGCAGTTAGAGGAATTGCAATCTTTGAGAAGTTTTCTATGAAGCGGCGGTAATAACCCGCAAGACCAAGAAAAGAACGAACCTCGGTAGGAGTAGTAGGCGTATCCTAATCCTTAATTGCACTGATCTTGGAGGGATCTACATGAATACCTTGTTCGTTGATAATGTGCCCCAAAAATTGAACTTCTTTAAGCCAAAATTCACATTTAGAGAATTTGGCAAAAAGTCGTTCTTTCTTTAGGAGTTCCAAAGTAAGACGAAGATGTTGCTCATGATCAGCTCGCGTCTTAGAGTATATCAAGATGTCATCAATAAAAACGATGATGAACTTATCTAAATAAGGCTTGCAGACCCTATTCATCAAGTCCATAAAAACAGCAGGAGCATTTGTCAAGCCGAATGGCATAACTGTGAACTCATAATGCCCATAACGAGTGCGGAAGGCTGTCTTTGGAATATCTTCTTCGTGAACGCGAAGTTGATGATATCCAGAACGAAGATCAATCTTCGAGAAATAAGAAGCGCCCTGTAGCTGATCAAAGAGATCATCAATGCGAGGTAGGGGATATCGATTCTTGATGCACATTCTGAAAGATCCATCCTTCTTCTTGACAAAAAGAACGGGAGCGCCCCAAGGTGAAAAGCTAGGACGGATAAAACCTTTATCCGAAAGCTCCTGCAGCTGCTTAGATAGTTCTTGCATCTCAGATGGTGCAAGGCGATATGGGGCTCTGGCAATAGGATTTGCACCAGGTACGAGATCAATGCGGAACTCGACTTGGCGTGCTGGGGGTAATCCAGGTAACTCTTCCGGGAATAGCTCCGGATAATCCCGAACAACAGGAATATCTTGAATAGACTTACCTTTGCCTTTATCTGCTGTAACAAGTGCCAAGAAGGCCACATAGTTCTTTCGCAGATATTTCCGAGCTTTAAAACAAGACATGAGTTTGAGACCACCAGCAGGTTTCTCACCACGAACCTGTAGGATCTCACCTGACGAAAGTGGCACACGAACGATCTTCTCAAAACAAACTACCTCTGCGCGATGCTTGGCTAACCAATCCATACCCACAATAATGTCGAAGCTTCCCAGTTGCATAGGCGTGAGGTCAATAGGAAAAAGATGGTCGTTAAGGTTCAACTGGCAGTTGCGTAGAACAGAATCAAGAACAATGGGTTCACCACTAGCAACTTCTACTGTCAAGGGTTTTCCTTGTTTCGTTCTAGACATGCGAAGCAAAGGCTCAAAAGATAACGACACAAAACTTTTATCGGCCCCTGAATAAAAAAGAACAGACGCAGGTTGGTTATTAACAGAGAACGTACCGTTCACCACTTCATTGTCTGCTTGCGCCTCTTGTGCATTCATATTAAAAACTCGACCTCGAGCTGGAGCCTGATTCTGATTCTGGTTTGCGTTGACCAATCTTGGACACTGGTTACGGTAATGAGTCAGGTCCCCACAATTATAGCACGAACCAGGAGGAAAATGAGGTCGTGCAGCTTGTGCTTGCTGCTGAACGAGTGGTTGTGCAGCCTGCTGAGCTGGGTTGTGGGCTGCTTGATTGGGAGCAAAGCGACAAACATCAGAAAGATGACCCGACTTCCCACAGTTAGTGCAGAAACGACATTGCAATTGCGGTTGATGGTGGCTATTGCATCTGTTGCATAAAGGTGCATTCCCATTATACTGCTTCTTAGCTGCAGGCTGATTGGGAGCAGCCTGGTTTTGTTGTGCGGTGATGGCAAAATTTTGGGAAGCCTTACGCTTCCTTGAACCAGAATCCTTACCCTTCTTGTTCTTACCCTTCTTGCTCTCATTCTGATCAGATGCCTGCTTCTTACCCTTGTCCCCCTTTCTATGTAGCTTACCCCTTCGAATCTGCGACTCGGTCAGTGTCGCTGATAACTCGATCGCCTGACGGAGTGTGGTAGGGTTACTACCAGTAACGGTGTCTAGTATGGAGTCAGGCAGACCATCGATATACCTTTCGATAGCCTTGTCGAGTGGGGTAACCATTGCTGGGCATAACAAACTCAACTCCTCAAATCTATCAGTGTATGCCCGGTGCTCACCACTATCCTGTTTCAGATCTTCAAATTCCCTCTCCAAAGCTCGTAGTTCATGACGAGGACAAAACTCCCTCATCATAAGTGTTCTCAATTCAGCCCATGTTTGTGCTAGAGCAACCTCAGCACCACGGTCTCTCATAACCCCGTTCCACCATGTCAAAGCCCTCTTCTGAAATACGCTTGAAGCAAACTCAACCTTCCGATTCTCAGGACACAGAACGTGACGGAAAGTATTCTCAATGCTCTCGAACCATTGAAGAAGCCCAGTTGCTCCCTCAGTACCACTGAACTTGAGTGGTTTAGCCGAATTAAAACTCTTAAAATTGCATGGAGCATTGTTGTTGTTGTTGGCTTGGTTCCATTGAGCAAAGAGGTTTGGGAATTGAGCAGCCATCTGCTGCGCAATGATTTCTGCCAGTTCGGCAGTCTCTATCTAGTGTTCGCGTCGAGGAGGCATTCTAAAAGAGGAAAACATGAAAGGAAACGAGTGAGATGTTTGGATGAAGAGAATGAGATGAAACAAAATTAACAAAAACAAGGATGGTGGTCATTTGTCCGTATCACAAAGCAAGCAAACGACACACAGTGACTAATCAAAGTAAATGGATAAAAAATAATGTATCGCGAAGACATGCTCGCCTATAAGTGAACACTCATCCCAAGAATTCCCAGGTAAGCATAACTGGTCTCGCGTCTGATGAGATATATACGAAGTGCTTGCCTAGACAGAAAACCCAGAATACAGGCATTCACACCCCGACCGCGTATAACATGCAACCGCGGCGGAAACGTCGGGGAGTGTTGTAACAGAATTAATTGTTTCACAACCATGGCAATTAAAGTTATGTTTTATTCAGAAACAAAAGGAGTATACTGTCTTAAAACAACTGAACAAAGAGTACATAACGTTATTTAAACTAGTTCTATCTTCATTTTAAGTCTCTAAGGCACAGGTCTGCCCTAGTATGTCCTGCTCAAACCTATGCACCATTACCTGAAACACATGTGAAAATAGGTACGTCAGCATAAAAATGCCTGTGAGATACATAGGTTTTATGAAAATAGGATTCATGACTTGAGTTTAAAGAAATGTTTAATAAAAGTTAGTCATGAGCCTTGTTAATTGTTTTGTTTTATAAATCTGTTGAAAAACGATAATAAAGTAGATGATATGTAAAGGAAAAATGTAAGGTTAAGTGAATAACCAAGTAAAATGAGATTTGTATAAAATAAGTTGTTTGTAAAATAATGTCTTGTGAAAAATATGTTATTTGTGTAAAATGTTATATGTCTAAATTGAAATGATTCAAATAAACCACCAATGTAAATTGCCCATGTCTAAACCATTTGTTAAATGTCTTTGTGTAACTATGTCGAAATGTTTATGTCAAATGTAGTTTATGAAATAAGTATATCAATATCAAAATGTCTATGTCGGATGTCAATCATGTAATGTGTAAACAAAATGTCATGTATGGCAAGTGAAATATATCAAATACCATAGGTAAAATGTACAAAACAAGGTATTGAAGTAAATCAAAGTTATGTTTTGTAGAAAACTGCATGCTATACTGATACGAACATCTATGCGGTATTGTAAAAATGCATACATTCAAGCCTTGAGACTGTGGTGATAAACCTTTAAACAAATTAAAGGTTCATCTGAGTTATGTATTCGAATTCGGTCATTCCTTTCATCCAAACATACCTAGGATGTCAGGAACGGGAGTTGTCAATTCCTATGGTACCACTACCTACTAACGAGCGGCGTAGCTAATGTTAATGAATGTATTTTTGTCCCATTGAAACAAACCAAATGTCATACCAACATGTAAGCATGTGAAAAACAATGCACTATGTATGTAATCAAATGTACACACATAGCGTGAAATGTCATGTAAAATAATGTACTAAGTATGCACATAATGGACATACATAGCATAAAATGTAATGTAAAACGATGTACTAAGTATGATGAACATACATAGCATAAAATGTAATGTAAAACGATGTACTAAGTATGCACACAATGGACATACATGGCATAAGACACAATGAAATCATGTACTATAAGTGTACTATTGAACATAACAAGCATATGATATGAAAAACATGGAAAGCATGAAAGTAACAATTAGGCACATGTGTTTCACCCCAAAATGTTTGGAAAACAGTAAAAGAGGGGTCTGTGTACTCACTTGGGATTGCTCAATAGACTTTAGATATCCACCAAGCAAAGCTAGTAGGTTACGGAATCAAACGGCACCTAATATAGGTAATTATATTAATAAACGGACCTAATCGGAGGATCGGGCAACATGAGGGTTCGTAAACCAAGTGAGTGTAGGAACTCATGTAATATGGTTTAACAAAGCCTACATACTAAAACGAAACTTATCCTAAGTGCTTTTAACCCGTTACGACCCGTTTAGGTAGCTTATGCTACTTTAAAGCGTCGTTTGCGTAAAACGCGTTCGGAATGCCTAACTAGCCCTATGACAAGTAAAATATTCCTTAACATGTCTAATATTGTTACTAAATCAATTTAGATACCAAAAATTAGGTTAAATAGGCTTAAAATGAATTTTAACGTAAAAAGGGCATTTTGGTAATTTACCTAAGGCATATATATCACCTATCATACAACTACTCAAACGATGTGACCATAAGGTATAACCCCGGAACGTTATTACCTATACTACTATGGTCACCTAAAGTGTTTGGTCGGATCCTAATGATCGACCAAATGGGTCGGGTTCGAAAGCATAAGCGATTTATTAGATCGCTTACCCTTACGACCCTAAACAAGCACAAATCTAAAAGTGACGAGCTAAACATGCTAGAACATGTTTAGTTAAGTTAGAAAATAGGTTTTGATATCAAAACAAACGGTTTTGATACCCTAGAGTAGTTTGGTTACAAAATACGCAAGAACACGCATTTTGCCCGAAACTACGACTCGTCACTGAGCCTAGATAACGTGGTAATCAATAGGTATAGTCGCTAGGGACTATAACCATCGTGATTACGCTCACGTTATGAAGTTCAAATGAACTTCATGTTGACCATAAACTGGTCAAAGCTGAAAGCCAAACAATGTTTGACTTTCACGCTAAAACGCGTAAAAGAACGAAAGAGGACTTACAAAAGGTCCAAGAACGGAAGTTTGACCCGATTATTCTCAGGTATGAAGTGAAATCACTTCAACTTAGAGAGAAATCAGATCAAGGTGTGAGTTTTGAGTGAAGGGGGGTAGGGTATTTATAGTTTTTGCACAACCGTTAAGATCGTTCATCGTAAAATGAGCTTCGATCTCATCCGTACACATGTGCCCATGGTTTTGTGAAACCATGGGAGCCCATAGTTTCATTAAAACCATGTGAAAATGAGGGGAACTGCTGGAACAAGCTGGAATTTAGATTTTTCATTTTGGTCCCTTCCTAAGATAACTTTGGCAGAATGTCAATTTTGGTCCCTGAATGTGCAAAACATGGTTTTTGATGCGTTTTTGACACGTTTAAGCCCCGTTAATCCCATTTAAAGGCTCTAAAATGAAGTTAAAGTATAGGGAATATGAAAAATGCTCAAAAATATCTCGTATGTCGGTTCGTTTGGTCGTACGGTTGCGTTGTTCGGTTAATTACGACGAAACACGAACGAATGCGAAAAACGATCCAAATTACGCGACGAATGGAATTTTATCATGCCAATCACTAAAATAAAATATTTTAATGATTACATAAACTTTTGGATGTCCGGATGTATTCAGAACGTAAGATATGCGCGAAAATGCAAACTTATGCACTTTTTGACGCTTTTAGTCCCTGAATGAACATAAAGTTTATTTTAGCACACCGAACCTCTCAAAGCCTATTTCTAAGGTATGTAAAGGATATTTAAGGTGTGTTTAACTTATGGCCATGTTCCGGAATGTCCGTTACAGTTCAAATTGGCATACTTTCGCAGTTTGTCAAATTTAGTCCCTGTAGGCGAATTAACTTGTTTTTGCCATACCAAAGCCTTTAAAACTTATTTCTAAGTTATGTAAAGGTTATTTAGGGTATGTTAAGTGTATGTTGATGTTCCGGAGTATTTGTCGCGTTAAACTGAGTACGTTTACGCACCAGTTTGCGTATAACTCTCCAGAAAGTGATATAGAGTTTAAAATTGGACAAAAGTCAAAACATGAAAAATGTAAAACATAACCAAACAAACATTGGGATCAAATAAGTTTTTTTTATTGATAACTAAATTGTTTACAATGATTTCAGACACAGATGTTACAATTGGGTCCGTATTCGATCCTACAATCAGATTTCTGGGGATCAGACTTACTAGATTCTAATGATAAATACCATATTTATCATCAAACTTCATCAGAAAGTCTTGTCTGATTGTCTTCTTTGTCTTGATCTTTTCCTGATGCTTAGTTGAAGATGTATCTTTCTTTTCTTCTTGTCAAGTTATCATGTAGGCATCTTTTTAGTAACTTCTTGACTGTATCTTCAGCTTATGATCAGGTTGATCATCTTTTTCTTCAATACTTACATTTAAAGTTTCCTAACAGATATATATAGGTCAACTTGAAGACTAGAGAAACAATGTGAAGAGAAGTATCTACTTTTGTTTGTGTTGTATAAAACTTGTATGACGGAGTGGTGAAACTCCGAATTATTTTTGATCTTCGCATAAATGATGTAACAAGTTGACAATATATATATATATATATATATATATATGAAAGTTGGTATCTTTCTTTTACTATGCATTGTTGTTATTCATTATGTACATGTTGTGATGATTATAATATGGATGCTTTACTTGGGAGATGATTTGATTTATTCTATCCTTATATATATATGTATTATATGATGATATATATATTCAATTTGAGTCCATGAATGATAATATTTATTTTAAATATTTGTCTAATCACTTCTATATTTTATATATATGAATTTCATGGCACCAAAGCGAAGAGATGTGCATCAAATTCAAAACCCTCTGCCCACATCACGAGCCGAACTCGATGCTCTGTTGAACCAATGAATCGCTGACGTGATCGCTCAACATGAAGTAAACCGTAACAATCGAGATCGTGAAGCTAGGATTCCAACCCCACCAAAAGCTCTGAATCCCGTAAACGGATTGTTATTCATGACCGTATAAAAGAATTTTCATTAGTATTTATTTGCCAAAAATATATATTTTTGAAAATTTTTGGGAATGAATATTTCAGGGTGTACGTACAAGCAATTCTTAGATTGCAAGCCACTAAACTTCGATGGCACTGGCGGTGTTGTGGCCTACGTACGTTGAACTGAAAAGACGAATTCTGTGATCTGTATAAGTAACTGTTCACCCAATCAGACAATTATGTATGTTTCAGGATTGTTTGTTAACGAAGCTCTTTCATGGTGGAATCTTCAAGTACAGACGTTAGGAGATGCAGCTGCTTATGCTATTACATGGGTAAGATTGAAAGAGATGATGCAAGCGAAATATTGTTCAAGGGAAAAACTAAAGAGACTAGAGACAGAATTTTGGAATTTGACAATGGTTGGAGCTAACATCTATGGTTATACTCAACGCTTCCATTATCTCTCACGGATTGTCCCATACGGGGTGACCCCCGTGTTCAAAAGGGTTGAACGATATATCTGGGGTTTAGCCCCTGCGATCAGGAGTATGGTCACGTCATCGCATCCGACTACCATCACTGAAGCTATGACGCTTGTTGTGAGTCTTAGCGAAGAGGCGGTAAGGATGAATAAGTTGACTAGGGAAGGTGATGAGAAAACAAAGGAGACACGTGTGGAGTCTTCTTCGAAAGACAATAAGTGAAATTTTTTTGTATTTCAAGAAAGGATCAGGGTCAAACAACAAGAAGAAAGAAAACCCCACAGCGAAAAGGGGGAAAACATTTGTAGCTACTACTGAAAGCGGATCGAAGGGATATGCTGGAAACGCACCGAAATGCAACAAGTGTGGATATCATCACTATGGTGGATGCCGAACCACCAAGTGTGATAAGTGCGGAAAGTTGGGACACCGCATTGAAAATTGATGGGGAAACAATAAAGGGAATAAGAATGGAGACAAGAAAGAGGGCGGTAGCAAAAATGGAAACGAAAAGGGAAAGAACAAAGGTTGTTATGGATGTAGAGATTTGGGGCATTTCAAGAAAGATTGCCCAAAAGAAGTTCAAGCCCATGGTCGAGCCTTCGTGATAGGAGCCCGAGAAGCACGCCAAGATCCTAATGTGATCACGGGTATGTTTCCTATCAACGATCACTTTGCATCTATTTTATTTGATACTAGCGCAGACTATAGTTTTATATCTTTAGAGTTTAAAGATATGCTTAGAGTAAATTCAACTAAATTAGACACTCCATTCGCTATCGAACTAGCATATGGAAACATAATTGAATATGATAAGATTATTAGAGGATGCTCTTTAGAGCTTGGCGACCGAAAGTTCAACATCGACCTCATTCAATTGGGCAGTTTCGATATCATGGTTGGTATGGATTGGTTATCCAATAACCGAGCTGAAGTCGTGTGTCGTGACAAGACCATTCGTATTCGACTACCTAATAATGAAACGCTTCTTGTTCACGGTGAGAATAATGAAATGCCACTACGAGTTATCACTTGTTTGAAAGCTCAGAAGTGCCTATGGAAAGGATGTATAGCATTCTTAGCGCACATAGTTGACAAGAAGGCCAAGGAGCCGAAACTTTTGGAGATCCCTGTTGTGAAGGAATTCCCTGAAGTTTTTTCTAAAGACTTTTCGGGAGTACCACCACAACAACAAGTTGAATTTCGTATAGACTTAATTCCAGGAGCTGCACCTATAGAAAAATCTCCTTACCGATTAGCTCCTTTAGAAATGCAAGCGTTGTCCACACAACTTCAAGAGTTGTTGGACAAGGGTTTCATTAGACCCAGCTTCTCACCCTGGGGAGCTCTAGTTTTATTCATGAAAAAGAAGGATGGAAGTTTCAGAATGTGCATTGATTATCAAGAATGGAATAAGCTCACAATCAAGAATCGGTACCCACTACCAAGGATTGATGACTTGTTTGATCAACTTCAAGGATCAAGTTTCTATTCAAAGATTGACTTAAGGTCAGGATACCATCAGCTTAGAGTTCAAGAAGAAAGTGTTCCGAAAACGGTATTCCGAACTCGCTACGGTCATTACGAGTTCCTTGTTATGCCTTTTGGCTTAACAAATGCACCAGTAGTGTTCATGGACTTAATGAATCATGAGTGCAAGTCGTACCTTGATAAATTCGTGATAGTATTTATCGATGACATATTGATATATTCACGAAACAAGGATGAAACAAGCATCATCTTAGAACTATTCTTGAGTTGTTGAAAAAGGAGAAACTGTAGGCGAAATTCTCCAAATGCGAATTTTGGCTTTGCGAAGTACAATTTCTCAGACAGGTAGTCAACGAGAAAGGCATACATGTTGATCCATCTAAAATAGAAGCCATAAAGAATTGGAACGCATGAAAGACACCGACCGAAGTACACCAATTTCTAGGAGTGGAAGGTTATTATAGAAGATTCATTGAGAATTTTTCAAAGATTGCTCAATCACTCACTTCCCTCACTCAGAAAGATAAGAAGTTTGATTGGCGAGAAAAGCAAGAAGCAGCTTTCCAACTGCTTAAAGACAAACTTTGTGATGCGCCAATTCTATCACTTCCGGACGGTACGGATGATTTCGTAGTTTACTGTGACGCTTCACGTCAACGGTTAGGATGCGTATTAATGCAACGAGAGAAGGTTATTGCATATGCATCATGCCAATTATAAGTTCACGAGAATAACTATACCACACATGACCTAGAGTTAGGTGTGGTGGTATTTGCGTTAAAAATTTGGCGTCATTACCTTTACGGTACCAAATGCACATTTTTTACTGATCACAAAAGTATTATACATATATTTAACCAGAAAGAGTTAAATATGCACCAAAGACGTTGGGTTGAATTGTTGAATGACTATGGATTGTGAGATCAAATATCATCCAGGCAAAGCGAATGTTGTCGCAGATGCTTTGAGTCGAAAAGAACGAGTTAAGCCCCTACGTGTACGATCATTAAGACTCACAATTCATAATGACCTTACCTCTCAAATTCATGATGCTCAACAAGAAGCATTAAAAGAAGAAAACTTTAAAGTAGAAATGCTTAGAGGTATGGAAAAACATTTAGAGCCGAAGGAGAACGGAGCCTTGTAATTCATGAGTAGAATTTGGGTTCCTCATTTTGGCAGTCTTCGAGGCCTAATTTTTTATGAGGCTCATAAATCTAAATACTCGATACATCCCAAAGCAGATAATATGTATCATGATCTTAAAGAATATTATTGGTGGCCTAATATCAAAGGTGATATTGCAACTTATGTTGGAAAATGTCTAACATGCGCTAAAGTTAAGGCCGAATACCAAAAACCTTCTAGATTGCTACAACCTGAAATCCCTACTTGGAAATGGGAACATATTTCTATGGATTTCATAACTAATTACCCAGGACTTCTCGCGGTCATGACATGATTTGGGTAATTGTCGACTGATTAACCAAGTCAGCCCAATTCTTACTGATATGCGAGAAAGACAAGAACGAGAAGTTAGCTGAACTCTATCTCAAGGAAATTTTAGCAAGACATGGAGTACCTGTATCGATAATCTCTGACTAAGATGGTCGTTTTGTGTCAAGAATTTGGCAATCATTTCTGTTGGTGCAGTTGTCTGTCGACTACGTCTTCGTTCGAGTCTTAGTTTAGGACTGATTGAACATTGTACGGGAATATAGAGTTGTAGTGATGATTTCCCGAGAAAGTTGATTTCACATATATGAACATGTTCATATGTGGGAAACCACTAATGTTCATATGTGGGAAACCACTGATGTCCGTATGTGGGAAACCTAGAAGATGGTTTCGCTTATATGTACAATAGGGGTTTAGCTTATATGTACAATAGGGGTTTAGCTTATATGTACAATAGGGGTTTAGCTTATATGTACAATAGGGGTTTCGCTTTTATGGACATGTCCATATGAGCGAAACCTAGTCCCTATATATACCCTAGGAGCGAAATCATTTGTAACAATTGTGAAATTCCATACCGAGGTGCTGCCGGTGTGAAGAACTACTTGTATTCATATTATAATCAATACAAACAGTAGTTAAAGTGAAGAATCAGCTGCATCTACCTTTGTTTCTTGTTATTCCGCACCTGAAACAAAGAAGAACACCTCTGAACGACTCATTCGGGTCAGATCACGGTCCTACAAGTGGTATCAGAGCTCAGGAGGAGGAGTTCTGCAGTATTCAGCTGATTTTCATTGAGATTTCTAAATTCTACACCTTCTTTCTTCAATTCAGAAAGTTTTAACAGTCAAAATTGGATCAAAATTTCACAGATTGTGCGTAATTGGACATAGACAAATCCCTGAGAGTTTGAGACCTAAATTCAAAGTAAAAATGGACAAAATTGACCTCGGACTAGGTTTCGCTTTTACGGACATTGTGTAATTTCGCTCATTTGAACACTTGATTTCGCTTTTGTGAACATCAGGGTTCCGCTCTTGTGAACATCAGGGTTTCGCTTTTGTGGATCAGGTTTCGCTCATAGTACACCCTGATTTCGCTCATTTGGTCACTTCTTGATTTCGCTTTTGTGAGTAAAAGTCTGATTCCGCTCATGTGAACCAATTAGTGATTCCGCTCAAGTGACTATTTGATTCTGCTTGAACGTGGTTTAATTCTGTGTGACTGTGCTGATTTCACGTGAAACATATCATCGAACAGTGTGTTTTTGACTGACTAATACGTATCGGTCCAATTATATGTCGTTTTAACTGATAAGGGACAGACATTGATAGTTTAAAAGTTTTGACTCATTAATTGTGAAAACAGTTTGCATGTGAATATATCAAAGTTTTTGTCGGATTGACTGGAGATTACACATAAAAAGAGTTGTCGAATTAATGGGTATAAAGGTCCAATAGGGTTTCATGGGTATTACTATTGTTAGATAAAATAAGTCATCGGCCAAACCAATCAAATTTCATGCATATTCTAAAGTTGTCCGTTAAGTGAGGTGGGTGGCCCAATTATTCTTTAAGATTGATTCAGACAGTGTGTTAAGTGAAGGCCCAATCAAAAAGTGTTTGTTCGGCCCAATCAGATTTTTTTCTTGAAATTTCGGTTTAGTGGGTGTTTGGTCAAATTGTGTTTTTGTGAGGGTTATTAACTCAAATTAGTTGTTGTATGCCATATACTTTTGAGGCAAAATAATCGGTGCAATAGAATTAATTGATTTGATAGGTGAAACGTGGTTTGCCAAGCATCAGATACTCGCACGAGCGAATCCCCACTCGATCCACTGTCGCATGATCTTTGCTATTCAATCGGATAGTCATTTGTTTGTGTGAATTTTTGTATTGTTTGAAAATCTGTTGTTGTGTATTTTTCATTACCGAAGCATGGATTCTGAGATTTATATTGCACTGAACAAATTTGATAATTTTACAGGTATCAAGGGAGAGTCTTCAAAAGAATTGATTGACAGGTATTGTCATTTACTTTTGGAGATGGGAAGATTGAAGATAACCAAGACTAATGAAGAGTGGATCGATAAATTAGCAGACGCATTGCCTTATGATGAGTGGGGAACGTATCTGATGGTGTTAAAGAACAATACAAGTTTTGCTAATATGAATCTTAGTGGATTCATCGAAAAGATTGAAGCTCAAGAACTTGAGTTCCAAAAGATTAGAAAATTGAAGACTGATTCAGGAGAGAAAAATCATGAAGCAGCAACTGATGAAGTAAAAGTCAAATCTGAGAAAATTGTTCAAGAGGTAGAGGAGCAGGTTAAAGAAATTTCAACTATCAAGACTAAGAAGAAAACTGAAGCTGGAATGATGTCTGGGAAGTGCTCAAATTGTGAAAATCTGAAATATGAAAATGCCAAACTCTTGAGGGATTTAGAGAGTTTGTCATTAGAAAATGAAAATCTTAAAAAATCAGAAAATGTTTTGAAAAATCAAAAACAAAATTTAGTAAATGAAAAAGTAAAAATTGAAAAAAAATTTCAAAATCAAATAAAGATTTTAGAAGATGAGAAAGATATATTTGGTAAAAATAATCTTGAAAAACAAATTGTAATAAATTCTCATCTTGCTAAAATCATTCAGCTTGAAAAAGAAGCTGAAAGTGATCGGAATAAAATTGCTGAATTAGAAAATAAGTTGAAAGTTTTTGTGACTTCTGCATCATATGCGTGTCCAGAACCGATCAATTCTGTTCCAATAAGTGACAATGTCACAAATTTTGACAAAGTCAAAATTGAGGATTGTGATGATAAACCCATGATGAAAATGAGAAAAATGAGAAAAGAAAAATATTTTTGGAATTAAAAGAAAAATATAAAAATACTGTTTTGCAATCTACTGAGATAGGTGAATGCTCAAAGCAAAAACCTGTTAAGAAGGTTGTAGAACATAAACAAAAAGTTAAAAATTCGAAAACTTTTCAAAACAACAATAAAAGCTCATCAGTTCAGTCATCCAATCATTATGCAAAATCTAAAAATTTGAAAAATCAAAACTCACAAAAAGTTGGTAATAAGTGGTGCAGGTTTGACCACAGTGCTCAAAAGTCAAATCAAGCTTATAAAAGGAGTGATGATTACCACAAAGCCAGACAATGCTATGATCTGAGCGTTTGGTGTGAAAGTGGTGAATGGTACGATAACAGGGTGTGTTACATGTGTGGTGTTCAAGGACACATTGCTGTTAACTGCTAGAATCATTGGTTTGAGATGAGGAGATGCTATAACTGCCAAATCAAAGGTCACATTGCCAGAGATTGCCCAATGAGATCAATGGAAAGATCGAGGGCTGATTCTCAGAAATTGGCAAAGAAACCAGTTAATGTCAAGCCCAAAGAACAGAAAGTGGAAGAAAAGAAAGTAAAACTTTCACAAGGGCAGAAAGACAGACTGGGGAAGAAGAGGAAGAAAGCACGAGAGTATCTCGAAAGGATTTTTTCCTCGGATACAACCAGAAAATCAGATAACAGTTCTGATAAATCGTTTTGCTCTCCAAAGAATGATCAGTCAAGTAAAACGAATTCATCAGATACAAATCTGAGGACAGGAGAGAGAGTAAAGAAATAAAAAGTTCCTGGCGATGAATTTGTTTCTTCGGAAACAAAGGAGCCACGTGTTGGTGATGAATCTGACTCGTCAAAGTCAGAAGAGCCACCTGTTGAGCAAAAAGGAGAAAATTCAGTTCCGCCAATGGATGATATCAACTTTCCACCATTGCGGACTGAAATTTTTAAACAAAAAGATGGGAAAGTTGTCACACCCCGACCACGTAGAACATACAAAACGTGGCGGAAACGTCGGGGAGTGTTGTAACAGAATTAATTGTTTCAAATCCATGGCAATTGAAGTATTGTTTTATTGATTTAAAAGTGTTACAATGTCTTAACAAACAAAGAAGTACAACATAATTAACTAGTCTTGCATCTTTTAATGTCACTAAAGCCCAAGTTTGCCTATGTGTATCTTGATCATCTTATGCAACAGCTCCTGAAACATGTGTAAAAATAGGTACGTCAGCATAAAAATGCCTGTGAGATACATAGGTTTTGTGAAAATAAGATTCATGACTTATGTTTAAGAAAATGTTTAGTCATGAACCTTGTAGTTTGTTTTGTTTTGTAAATCGTTTGAAAAACAATAAGTTAAGATGATATGTATAATTAAGAGAATAATGTATGGTTAATGAATAACCATATAAAATGAGTTTGTATAAGTTAGGTTGTTTGAAAAACAATGTTTTGATAAAAGGTTTATGGTATATATAAAAATATACTTTGGTTTTTAAGAAAGTTGAATAAGTAATATATTAAAATATATTTCAGTTCCAATATTGTTAACCCAAGTGTACTAAACAATGCCACAGTATGTAATGCAATGAAAACACTTATATATAAGAAGTACCAGCGGCGTATCTACCATGTTTTCATCACATTGCACCCGTCCCGTTATCTAAACACTAACCAAAAACCCAATCGTTTGATAGATAGTATATTAAATATACTTTAGTTGTTCAAAATAATAGTTTTCAGTAGTATATTACAAGTATACTTTGGATGTGATAAATAACATATTAAACTATGTTTTTGGTTTTGTAAGTAACATATCAAAATATGCTTTGGATGTGATAAATAACATATTAAACTATGTTTTTGGTTTGTAAATAACATATCAAAATATGTTTTTGGATGTGATAAATATATGTTGGTTTTGTACAATACCACACATGAGAGTATATCAAACTATACTTTAATAGTGTGATTTGAGAATTCATTCAGACCTGGTGCATCAAGATACACCTTTGAGACTATAGAAATACCACAAAGGCAATCCCTATTTGGATGGAGCAACAAATTGGTTTCAGACATTCCATGACAACAGGAATTGGGTGTCAAATCCTATAGCGCTATATCATACTAACAATCGGTCTGGTGAACATAAAATAAGTACAATTCAACAATTTATTTTATGTTCTTTGAGAAATCAATGCTTAAATCATAGTTAGTCATTCAATTTGTCAATAGATAAGTAATAACATGTATAATCAATTATACTTTTGGAAAACATGAAAGTAACAGATAGGTACACATGCTTCACCCCAAAACAGTTTGGAAAACAGTAAAATAGGGGAACTATGTACTCACTTGAGATTGCTTAGTAGTCCTTGAGTAACAACCAAACAATGCTAGAGATCGCGGATATCAAACGGCACCTACTATAGGTAACTATGTTAATAAACCGGACCTAAATCGGAAGATCTGATAGAATGAGGGTTCGTAAACCAAACGAGTATAGAGACTCGTGTCATATGGTTTAACAAAGCCTACATACTAAATGAAACCTAACCTAAGTGTCTACGACCCATCGCGACCCATTAAGGTAGCTTATGCTACTTTAACGCATCGTACGCGTGAAACGCGTTCGGACCGTCTAACTAGTCCTATGACAAGTGTTATATGCCTAAATATGTTACATAATCAGTTATGTGGCAAAAGTTTAGGTTACATATGCTAAATTACCAATTATGTATGAAAAGGGTATTCTGGTAATTTACCTAAGGCATATAAACTACCTATCATACAACTACTTAAACGATGTGACCATAGGGTATAACCTCGGAAGGTTATTCCCTACCTACTATGGTCACCTAATGCGTTTGGTCGGATCCTAATGATCGACCAAATGGGTCGGGTTCGAGGTATAAGCGATTTATTAGATCGCTTACCCTACGACCCTAGACAACGTGGTAATCAGTAGGCATAGTCCCAAGGGACTATAACCAACGTGATTACACTCACGTTGCGAAGTTCAAACGAACTTCGCATTGACCATTACTGGTCAATGTAGAAAGTCAAACAAAGTTTGACTTTCAGACTCGAAAGACTCGAAAAGCAATAAAAGAACGAAAGAATACTTACCCAGGGTCCCCGAATGCTAATCCCGATTCAAGAATCTCAGGTATGAAACAATGGTTTCAACTTAGAGGTTCTCAAATCAGAATTCTAGTGATTTTAGCAATGGGGGGTATGGGGTATATATAGTTTTCGGTCCACCGTTAGGATCGTTTCATGGAAACCGTGATTCGATCCCATCCGTACACTTGTTGGAAGGTTATGGAAGCTAAGATTGATGCTTATCATCTGACTAAGCAAGTTAGAACATGTGGTGGAGGATCAAACAGCTGCAACTTGTGGTTAAATGCACTTAATCTGGTCAGAAGGACTGACGCGGGCCGCCTAAGATTTAAGCTTGGCTGAGGCGGGCCGCCTAGCTCTTCAGATCAGAAAACAAGTTTCAGAAATGACCGTTTCAGCCCCTGCACGTGTTTAAGCCCATTTCCGGCACTTCTAAGGCCCGTAAAGCCAACTTTAAGGCCCTAAAATGTTTCCTAAACATTGAGGACATGAAACATGCTCAAAAATATGCCGGGTGTTGGTTCGTTTGGTCGTACGAACGCGATGTTCGCTTAATTACGACCGAATGCGCATAAGCGCGAAAAACGATCCAAATGACGCGACGAATGGATTTTTGGCAAGACAAAACTAAAGTATAATATAGTCATGCTTACATAAAATTTTGGATGTCCGGATGTATTCAGAACGTAAGTTATGCGCGAAAATGCAAACTTGTGCACTTTTTGACACTTTTAGTCCCTGAATGACCCAAAAGTTTATTTTAGCATACCGAACCCCTCAAAGCCTATTTCTAAGCTATGTGAAGGATATTTATGGTATGTTTAACTTATGTTCATGTTCCGGAATGTCTGTTACAGTTCAAATTGGCATACTTTCGCAGTTTGTCAAGTTTAGTCCCTGTAAGCGAATTAACTTGTTTTTGCCATACCAAAGCCTTTAAAACTTATTTCTAAGTTATGTAAAGGTTATTTAAGGTATGTTAAGCCTATTTCACTATTCCGGAGTGTTCGTTGGATTAAACTGGTTATATTTACGCATCTGAGCGCGTATAACCCTCCAGAAAGCGATTTAAAGCTTAAAATCAAACAAGAGTTGATATGTGTAAAAGATACACATAATTTTACAAATCCCAAGTATGAAATACAATATTTCATTGGTTTGGAATTTGTTTGACGGTTGAAGTGACACAGGTGTTACAAAAGTGAAAATTTCGAATCAGTTCTATTCTGAAAAGAAAGAATTTGATGTTGAAAAGGCTTTTAATAGCAAAGTAAAAAATATTTTTGAAAAAATGGTTGAGGGTAAGGTAAAAGGAGTTAAAGAATTTTATGAATCAAAAAGGTATGTTCAAAACACCCAAGGACAGTCAGGCTTGGGTCAATCTCTTTAACTAAAAAACCTTACTTGCCGGAGTTCCCAGGTTGGTAAGCGTGGAACATGAATCGGCATCTTTCTTATAAGATTAATCAGGGACATTCAGTTGTACTTGATTTATCTTTGTCTTATTTGTGGTTGAAAAAGAACAAGGTGATGAAGTGACCCCGAACCTACAAATGATTGGTAAACAAACTAATTTTTCTGGAAAAACCATTTTGATTAAAACAAACTTAAGTGTTTTGAAATCATAATGGGAAAATAGTTTGTTGTGAGGGGGAGTTCTGAGTGTTTATGCCAGGTGGATGGCGATTTGAAGTGATTTGATATCAGTTGTCATTTCTTGTATAGTTTGTTTTCAAATTTCCTGAAATGTGTTTGCATTTTAGGGGGAGTAAGAAAATTTCTGAAAATCCAAAAACATTTGAAAATTTGAAAATGTCAAAAACATTGATAAATTCAAAATGAGTTTTGTTGTTAAAAAGGGGAAATGATAGTACATCAGCTAGACAGGTGCAGTACGCTAAAGAAATGTAAAGTAAAAATGTGTTTAGCAGTCTTGTAGATGATATGCCGATAGGTTTTTACACATTTAGTAGATATGTTCGAGATATAAACATAAAATTTTACTTGCTTTTATGTGGGGAACATCTCTCGGATATATGGGTAACCCCCGAAATTTCGTTTGAAAGATTCCTTTTTCTGATATACTAGGTTTGTTTACTCAGTGATATCTGGGGTATTATTCTGGGACTTCTGCTGAACGGTAGTTCTGACCTAGTCCTCGAATAATACTTTCCGCAAATGCATGAAACATTGCATCACCCTTAGCATATATGATAAGACAATAAAATTGCTTAGCAATGCTGTTGTAAAAAAGATCCTCTAAAGGGGACACACTCAAAAGTCGAGTCATGATCTCTCTGCTGAACGGTAGTTCTGACCTGAGCTCTCATGATTCCTCATAATTTATTAACCCCTTACATATATTATTTGGGTTTAAAACTCACCTGTAAGACTGAATATTGGGATCTGGATACGGGAGTATATTCTGAGGTGGGACACATATGAAAGTTAAGCTTTAAAACATTAAATTTGTATCCTGAACAGATTGAACTTTGTGTGAAAATTTAAAGTGGACCAGTATATCGACAATCATTGCAAACTGTTTAATATTGAAAATGTAATCAAGCTTAACGGTACTTGTATTTCGTCGGCAGCTGATATGATCCCCTAACACGCTCACAATGTGATGATGAGCTTCAAACTGTTTAATATTAAATCTGCATTTTGTTTTTCTTGGTAAGTGTGGAACAGGTATCGGCATCTTTCTTGAGAAATTCACAGGATGGTGACTGTGATATTTCGGAATTACAAAAGACTAATCAAGGACATTAAGTTGTACTTGATTTATCTTTCCGACAAGTGATTAAAGGAAAACAATGTGATGAAAAAACCCCGAGTTTGTGAAAAGACAAACAAAACTAATTTTCCGG
This sequence comes from Helianthus tuberosus, assembly GCA_030545235.1. Lineage (NCBI taxonomy): Eukaryota > Viridiplantae > Streptophyta > Magnoliopsida > Asterales > Asteraceae > Helianthus > Helianthus tuberosus. Next base: position 49,779 of record JARYGA010017531.1, read on the forward strand.
AAAAACCATTTTGATTAAAACAAACTTAAGTGTTTTGAAATCTAAATGGGAAAATAGTTTGTTGTCAGGGGAAGTTCTGAGTGTTTACGCCAAATGGATGGCGAATTGAAGCAATTCTCATCAGTTTGTCATTTTGATTGTATAGTTTACTGCTTTATTTTTCAAATTTTCCCAGAAAATAAAAATTTGAAATATAATTTTGATTTTAGGGGGAGAAAAATTTTTAAAAAATTAGAAAATTTGAAAATGCCAAAAACATTGAAAATTTTAAAAATGAGTTTTGTTGCGAACAAGAGGAAATGATAGAAAATCAGTGGACTATCACAGAATGCTAAAGATATGTAAAGTCTAAATGTGATAAACGGTCTCACTAAAGATGTGACGATAGGCTCAGCTAGACTAGTAGATTTGCGATAACGATACAAACCTAAAGCAAAAAGCCTAGTTCTAGAGGGAAACATGGTCGAAAGCATAGTACTTAGTTTTGTCCTTCTTGATTGTGTGCCTACTCGGTAATCGCTGATTGTTGAAAGATATAAAACTGGTTAAGTTTGTGAACTTTCACAACTTTGCTGAAAAGTCGCTGTGATTGTGCATTTCATTTTGCAAAGATTTAAACTTGTTTTATTTCTTTATTTTGTTTAAGCATCGGACATCCTCTGCGTATACCTTATGTTCGCTTCGTTTAAGTAGTTGTATGATAGGTAAGTTTATATGCCTTAGGTAAATTATCAAAATACCTCTTTGATGCCAAAATTCATTTTAAGCATATGTAACGTAACTTTTGACATCTAAACTGATTTGACAACTATATTAGACATGTTAAGGCATATATTACTTGTTGTAGGACTAGTTAAGCGGTCCGAACGCGTTTTACGCGAACGACGCGTTAAAGTAGCATAAGCTACCTAAACGGGTCGTAATGGGTCGTAAGCACTTAGGCTAGGTTTCATTTTAGTATGTAGGCTTTGTTAAACCATATTACATGAGTTCCTACACTCATTTGGTTTACAAACCCTCATGCTACCCGATCTTCTGATATAGGTCCGGTTTATTAACATAGTTACCTATATTAGGTGTCGTTTGATATCCGTGATCTCTAGCATTGTTTGGTTGTTACTCAAGGACTACTGAGCAATCTCAAGTGAGTACATAGACCCCTCTTTTACTGTTTTCCAAACGTTTTGGGGTGGAACACATTTGCCTACTTGTTACTTTCATGCTTTCCATGTTTTTACATCATATACTTGCTATGTTCATTAGTACATTTATAGTACATGATTTCAAAACATTTCATGCTATGTATGTCCATTGTGTGCATACTTAGTACATTGTTTTACATTACATTTCATGCTATGTATGTCCATTGTGTGCATACTTAGTACATTGTTTTACATTACACTTCATGCTATGTATGTCCATTGTGTGCATACTTAGTACATTGTTTTACATTACACTTCATGCTATGTATGTCCATTGTGTGCATACTTAGTACATTGTTTTACATTACCTTTCAGGCTATGTATGCCCATTGTGTGCGTATTTAGTACATTGTTATACATTACATTTCATGCTATGTATGCCCATTGTGTGCATATTTAGTACATCGTTTTACATTACATTTCACACTATGTATGTTCATTTGATTACATACTTAGTGCATTATTTATCACATGCTTACATTTTGGTGTGACATTTGGGTTGTTTTAAATGGGACAATACATTCATTAACATTGATCACGCCGTTCGTTAGTAGGTAGTGGTACCATAGGAATTGACAACTCCCGTTCCTGAAATCCTGGGTTTGTTTGGATTGGAAGGAATGACCGAATTCGATATACATAACTTAGATAAACCTTTAATTTGTTTAAGGGTTTATCGCCACAGTCTCAAGGCTTGGATGTATGCATTTTCACAATACCGCATAGATGTTTATATCAGTATAGCATGCATTCACCACACAAAACATAACTTTGATTTAAACCATGTTTTACTTCAATACCTTGTTTTTGTGCATTTTACATATGGTTTAGTTGATATATTTCACTTACCATACATGACATTTTTGGATACACATTACATGATTTACATTAGACATAAACATTTTGACATTGATATACACAATTCATGATTTACATTAAACATAGACATTTGATATGGTTGACACAATAACATTTTGACATTTGATTATACATAAACAATTTACATTGGTGGTTTGGTTTGAGTAAGTGAGTTAAGTAACGAGGCGTGTGTAATACGATACAAGTATGGTGGATACGCCGCTGGTACTTCCTATATATAAGTACTTGTATAGTATTACATATCGTGGCGTTATTTGAATTATTTCAATTTAGACATATACCATTTTATACAAATAACATACTTTTCACAAGACATTGTTTTACAAACAACTTATCTTATACAAACTCATCTTACATGGTTATTCATTTAACCTTACATTTATTTATACATAACATCTGATCTTATCGTTTTTCAATGATTTATAAGACAAAGCAAATTACAAGGTTCATGACTAAACATTTTCTGAAACACAAGTCATGAATCCTATTTTCACAAAACCTATGTATCTCACAGGCATTTTTATGCTGACGTACCTATTTTCACATGTGTTTTCAGGAGCTGTTGCTTAGGACTATGATCGCGACACTAGGGCGGACCTGTGCCTTAGAGACATAAAACGGAGATAGACTTAGTTTAATTATGTTATGAACTCTTTATTTCCTGTTTAAAGACAATGAAACTCTTATGTTAATAAATAAAATACAACTTTGAATGCCACGGTTATGAAACAATTAATTCTGTCGCGATCACTCCCCGGCGTTTCCGCCGCGGTTGCATGTTGTACGCGGTCGGGGTGTGACAGAAGAGTTGGTATCAGAGCCAATGGTTATAGGGAATTAGGTTATTAGTAATGCTTTGACCTAGACTATAACCTTTCTAGGACCCTAACGCGAGTTTACTTGCGTTTAGTTATAAAACAATACCGTCACCTATCCTTAGGCGACGACTCCAACAAGAACATAAATTTCAAAACCGCTTTGAAAATTAATCATCTGTTCTTGGATGATTGATTACTAGGTTTTGAACCCTCTATTGTAAGGTTTTGAACCCTTCCAGTTTGATCTTTGGCTTTGTGCCTTTAAGTTTTCAAAATCTCGTCAAGGTTTTAGGTTTTAAATAGTGTGAACACATGCAAACTGGAAGAGTGAATCCCTGTACCCTGGGTTTTCTGTCTAAGGCTAGAGTGTTCGTACAAATCCACATAATCGGACCAGTCACTCTTACCTGGGAACTCTTGGGGTGAGTGTTCACTTATAGGCGAGCATGTCTTCGCGATACATTATTTTTGACCCAATTACTTTGATTAGTCACTGTGTGTCGTTTGTTTACCTTGTGGTAACAAACAAATGACCACCATCTTTGCCATTATCAATTTTTGCATCATCTCATTCTTTTCACCCAAACATCTCACTCATTTCCTTTCATGTTTCCTCTTTTAGAATGCCTCCTCGACGCGAAAACCAGTTAGCGACTGCCGAACTGGCAGAGATCATTGCGCAGCAAATGGCTGCTCAATTCCCAAACCTCTTTGCTCAATGGAACCAAGCCAACAACAACAACAATGCTCCATGCAAATTCAAAGATTTTAACTCGGCTAAACCACTCAAGTTTAGTGGTTCTGAGGGAGCGACTGGGCTTCTTCAATGGTTCGAGAGCATTGAGAATACTTTCCGCCACGTGCAGTGTCCTGACAATCGCAAGGTCGAGTTTTCTTCGAGTGTGTTTCAGAAGAGGGCTCTCACATGGTGGAACAGGGTTATGAGAGACCGTGGTGCTGAGGTTGCTTTGGCACAAACCTGGGCTGAACTTAGGGCTCTTATGATGAGGGAGTTCTGTCCTCGTCGTGAACAACGAACTTTGGAGAGAGAGTTTGATGACTTAAAACAGGATAGTGGCGAGCACCGGGCATATACTGATAGGTTCGAGGAGCTGAGTTTGCTATGCCCAACAATGGTTACCCCACTCGACAAGGCCATTGAAAGGTACATCGATGGTCTACCTGACTCGGTACAAGACATCATTACTGGTCGTAACCCTACCACACTCTGTCAGGCAATCGAGTTATCCGCAACTTTGACTGAGTCGCAGATTCGGAAGAATAAGTTACACAGGAAGGGTGACAAGGGCAATAAACAGTCGTCTGACAAGGGTAAGAGCAAGAAAGGTGAAGACAAGAAGGGTAAGGATTCTGGCTCATCGAAAAGGTCAAGGAAGCGTAAGGCTTCCCAAAACTATGCTGTCACTACCCAAGCTAACCAGGCAGCTCCCAACCAACCCGCACAGCCTCCAGCAAAGAAACCTTATGCAGGAAATGCACCTCTATGCAATAGATGCAACAGTCACCATCAGCCGCAACATCAGTGCCGTATCTATACTAACTGTGGGAAGTCAGGTCATCTTGCTAATGTTTGTCGATTTGCTCAGAATCGGGCAGTTCAGAACCCGGCTCAACAAGTTGCTCAGCCTCCTGCTCAGCAACAGGGTCAAGCTGCAGACCACACTACCCACCAGGTGCTTGTTATAACTGTGGGGATCTGACCCACTACTGTAATCAATGTCCAAGATTGGTGAATGTGAATCCAGCTCAGGCTCCGGCTCGAGGCCGAATCTTTAACATGAATACCCAAGAGGCACAGGCGGACAATGAAGTGGTGAACGGTACGTTCTTTATTAATAATCAGCCTGCATCTATTCTTTTTTATTCGGGTGCCGATAAGAGTTTTGTGTCATTGTCTTTTGAGCCAATGCTTCGAGTGTCTAGAACGAAACTAGGTAAACCTTTGACAGTAGAGGTTGCTAATGGTGAACCCATTGTTCTTGATTTTGTTCTTCGCAACTGCCAGTTGAACCTTAACGACCATCTTTTTCCTATTGACCTCACGCCTATGCAACTTGGAAGCTTTGACGTTATTGTGGGTATGGATTGGTTAGCCAAGCATAGCGCAGAGGTAGTTTGTTTTGAGAAGATTGTTCGTGTGCCGCTTTCGACAGGCGAGATCCTACATGTTCGTGGTGAGAAACCTGCTGGTGGTATCAAACTCATGTCTTGTTTTAAAGCTCGGAAGTATCTACGAAAGAATTATGTGGCCTTCTTGGCACATATCACAGCAGATAAAGGCAAAGGTAAGTCTATCCAAGATATTCCCGTTGTTCGGGATTATTCTGAAGTTTCCCTGAAGATTTACCCGGTCTACCTCCAGCACGCCAAGTGTAACATCTGTGCTTGTAATCATTGTGAACAGTTCTGTCATCAATAAAACAATGTTATTTGATCCCAATGTTTATTTTGTTATGTTTTACGTTTTTCATGTTTTGACTTTTATCCAATTTCAAACTCTATATCATTTTCTGGAGAGTTATACGCAAACTGATGCGTAAACGTAATCAGTTTAAGGCGACAAATACTCCGGAACATCAACATATACTTAACATACCTTAAATAACCCTTACATAACTTAGAAATAAGTTTTGAAGGCTTTGGTATGGCAAAAACAAGTTAGTTCGCTTACAGGGACTAAACTTGACAAACTGCGAAAGTATGACGATTCGTACTGGAACAGACATTCCGGAACATGACCATAAGTTAAACACACCTTAAATATCCTTTATATAGCTTAGAAATAGGCTTGAGAGGTTCGGTGTGCTAAAATAAACTTTTGGGTCATTCAGGGACTAAAAGTGTCAAAAAGTGCACAAGTTTGCATTTTCGCGCATAACTTACGTTCTGAATACATCCGGACATCCAAAAATTTATGTAAGCATGACTATATTATATTTTAGTGTTCGCCATAAGAAAAATCCATTCGTCGCGTCATTTGGATCGTTTTTCGCGCTTGTGCGCATTCCGTCGTAATTAAGCGAACATCGCGTTCGTACGACCAAACGAACCATCATCCGACATATTTTTGAGCATGTTTCATGTCCACAATGTTTAGGAATCATTTTAGGGCCTTAAAGTTGGCTTTACGGGCCTTAGAAGTGTTGGAAATGGCCTTAAACACGTGCAGGGGCTGAAACTGTCACTTTTGAAACTTATGTTCTGATCAGAAGCCCCAGGCGGCCCGCCTGAGGTTTGTCTGATTCTGAAGCGGGCCGCATCAGCCCTTCAGATCGCCCAAAGGTCAAGTTTCAGCTGTTTCAGCCATTAAACACACTCCCAAAGGCCAAGTGCCACTTGTTAAACTCCTATGGTGGCCAAAATCAGTTACCACAACATCTTGACAAGTGTACGGGCTAGATCATTCCCCCTTTTCCAAGAAACGATCCTAACGGTGAACCGAAAACTATAAATACCCCATCCCCCCCAACTTCATTTCTCACAAGAATCTGATTGAAAAGGCTCTAATTTGAAACCTTTGTTTCATACCTGAGCTATTTTGATCTAGATTAGCATTCGGGGACCCTTCGTAAGTATTCTTTCGTTCTTTTATCGCTTTTCGAGTCTTTCGAGTCTGAAAGTCAAACTTTGTTTGACTTTCTGCAATGACCAGTTTATGGTCAATGCGAAGTTCGTTTGAACTTCGCAACGTGAGTGTAATCACGTTGGTTATAGTCCCTTGGGACTATGCCTACTGATTACCACGTTGTCTAGGGTCGTAGGGTAAGCGATCTGATAAATCGCTTATACCTTCGAACCTGACCTATTTGGTCGATCATTAGGATCCGACCAAATACATTAGGTGACCATAGTAGGTAGGGAATAACCTTCCGAGGTTATACCCTATGGTCACATCGTTTGAGTAGTTGTATGATAGGTAGTTTATATGCCTTAGGTAAATTACCAGAATACCCTTTTCATGCATAATTGGTAATTTAGCATATGTAACCTAAACTTTTGCCACATAACTGATTATGTAACATGTTTAGGCATATAACACTTGTCATAGGGCTAGTTAGGCGTTCCAAACGCGTTTGACAATTGGTCTAGACATAGACATCTTACATTGTTGGTTTGGTTTGATTAAGTGATTAAGTAACGATGCGTGTGTAATATGATACAAGCATGGTGGATACGCCGCTGGTACTTCCTATATATAAGTGTTTGTATGGTATTACATATCGTAGCGTTATTTGAATCATTTCAGTTTGATACATATAACATTTTATACAAATAACATACTTTTCACAATACATTGTTTTACAAACAACTTATCTTATACAAACTCAGTTTACAATGGTTATTCATTTAACCTTACATTTATTTATACATATCAACTGAACTTATCGTTTTTCAAATGATTTACAAGACAAAGCAAATTACAAGGTTCATGACTAAACATTTTCTTAAACTCAAGTCATGAGTCCTATTTTCACAAAACCTATGTATCTCACAGGCATTTTTATGCTGACGTACCTACTTTCACATGTGTTTTCAGGAGCTTTTCCGTAGGATGTTGATCATGATTCTAGGGCGGACCTGTGCCTTAGAGACTAAAAATGGAGATAGACTTGTTTAATTATGTTATAAACTCTGTATTTCCGTTTAAGACAATGAAACTTTTATGTTGATAAATAAAATACAACTTTGTATGCCATGGTTATGAAACAATTAATTATGTTACAACACTCCCCGACGTTTTCCGCCACGTTTTGTATGTTACACGTGGTCGGGGTGTGACAGAAGAGTTGGTATCAGAGCCAATGGTTATAGGGAATTAGGTTATTAGCAATGCTTTGACCTAGACTATAACTTTTCTAGGACCCTAACACAAGTTATCTTGTGTTTAGATCTTAAAACATGCACATCACCTATCCTTAGGTGATTATCAAAAACAAAAACAATTTTTTTTTCCGAAACGATTTTTGAAAAACAATCATCTGTTTTTGGATAATTTATTACATGGTTTTGAACCCTCTTTTGTAAGGTTTTGAACCCTTCCAGTTTAACTAAAATTTTTGGCCTTGTGCCTTCAAATTTCCAAAATCTCGTCAATGTTTTGGGTTTTAAATAATGTGAACACGTGCAAACTGGAAGAGTGAATGCCTGTATTCTGGGTTTTCTGTCTAGGCAAGCACTTCGTATACATCTCATCAGACGCGAGACCAGTTATGCTTACCTGGGAATTCTTGGGATGAGTGTTCACTTATAGGCGAGCATGTCTTCGCAATACATTATTTTTTACCCATTTACTTTGATTAGTCACTGTGTGTCATTTGTTTGCTTTGTGATACGGACGAATGACCACCCTCTTTGCTTCTGTTGATTTTGTTTCATCTCATTCTCTTCATCCAAACATCTCACTCTTTTCCTTTCATGTTTCCTCTTTTAGAATGCCTCCTTGACGCGAGAACCAGATAGCAACTGCCGAACTGGCAGAAATTATTGCGCAGCAAATGGCTGCTCAATTCCCAGTTTTCATTGCTCAAATGAATCAGGCCAACAGCAACAACGTTCTATGCAAATACAAGGATTTTAACCAGGCTAAACCACTCAAGTTTAGTGGTTCTGAAGGAGCGACTGGGCTTCTTCAATGGTTTGAGAGCATTGAGAATACTTTCCGCCACGTGCAGTGTGCTGACAATCGCAAGGTCGAGTTTTCTTCAAGTGTGTTCCAGAAGAGGGCTCTCACATGGTGGAATGGGGTTATGAGAGACAGAGGTGCAGAAGTTGCTCTAGCACAAACTTGGGCTGAACTTAGAGCCCTTATGATGAGGGAATTTTGTCCTCGTCATGAGCAACGAGCTTTGGAGAAGGAGTTTGACAACTTGAAACAAGACAGTGGTGAGCACAGGGCTTATACTGACAGGTTTGAGGAGTTGAGTCTGCTTTGCCCGACTATGGTTACCCCACTCGACAAGGCTATCGAGAGATACATCGACGGCCTACCTGACTCGGTACAAGACATCCTTACTGGTAGTAACCCTGCCACACTCTGTCAGGCTATCGAGTTATCAGCGACATTGACTGAGTCGCAGATTCAGAAGAACAAGTTACACAGGAAGGGTGACAAGGGCAAGAAACAGTCGGCTGACAAGGAGGATAGCAAGAAAGGTCAAAACGGGAATGGAAAGGTTTCTGGTTCATCGAAGAGGGCAAAGAAGCGTAAGGCTTCCCAAAACTATGATGTCACTGCCCAAGCTAACCAGGCAGCTCCCAACCAACCCGCACAGCCTCCAGCGAAGAAACCCTATTCAGGGAATGCACCTTTGTGCAATAGATGCAACAGTCACCACCAGCCGCAACTTCCGTGCCGTTTCTGTACTAACTGTGGGAAGTCAGGCCATCTTGCCAATGTTTGTCGGTTTGCTCAGAATCACGCAGTTCAAAACCCGGCTCAACAAGTTGCTCAGCCTCTTGCTCAGCAACAGGGTCAAGCTGCACGACCACACTACCCACCGGGTGCTTGTTACAATTGTGGGGATCTGACCCACTACAGAAACCGGTGCCCAAGACTAGCAAACCAGAACCAAAACCAGAATCAGGCTCCGGCTCGAGGCCGAGCTTTTAACATGAATGCCCAAGAGGCGCAGGCAGACGATAATGTGGTGAACGGTACGTTCTTTATTAATAATCAGCCTGCATCTGTTCTTTTCGATTCTGGTGCCGACAAGAGTTTTGTGTCTTTGTCTTTTGAGCCAATACTTCGCGTGTCTAGAACGAAACTAAGTAAATCTTTGACAGTAGAGGTTGCTAGTGGTGAACCCATTATTCTTGATTCTGTTCTTCGCAACTGCCAGTTGAACCTTAACGATCATCTTTTTCCTATCGATCTTACGCCTATGCAACTTGGAAGCTTTGATGTTATTGTGGGTATGGATTGGTTATCCAAGCATCGCGCAGAGATAGTTTGTAGTGAGAAGATCGTTCGTGTGCCGCTTCCGATAGGTGAGATCCTACAGGTTCGTGGTGAGAGACCTGCCGGTGGTCTCAAACTCATGTCTTGTTTTAAAGCTCGGAAATATCTGCGGAAGAACTATGTGGCTTTCTTAGCACATGTTACAGAAGATAAAGGCAAGGGTAAGTCTATTTCAGATATTCCTGTCATTCGGGATTATTCTGAAGTATTCCCTGAAGACTTACCTGGTCTACCTCCAGCACGCCAAGTCGAGTTCCG
>JARYGA010017532.1:0-47842 GCA_030545235.1 Helianthus tuberosus
AAAACCGACACTTCGGAACACGGGTTTTGGCCGAAACCTCAATAAAAACCAACTAATAACAATATGAAAATGATAACAACAAGGTTTTTATAACAACTTTCAGCAACAAGCAATGATTTTTGAAGTTTTAAAACAGAAAAATTTCAGAAAATATAATGAACTTCAAAAATCCGAAACACACCCGAAAACACTCGGTTTTAACAAGGAAAAGAGCCAAGGCTCTGATACCACTTGTAGGTCCCTCTCCGACGATGAGTGTGAAACCTTATCCTTGTTATATTAACACACTAGCGAGTGCGGAATCCAAGCTAGCATGCAAACCGAGTTAGAACACGCAAAAGCACGACACACAAAGTTCACCGATTAACACCACTTGTATTAATACGAATGAAGGTTCCAGTTACAAGCTCAATGTTTACAGATGTATTCCGTAAACTCTCTCTCGTGTGTGTGTGATTTTGGCAGAGTGTCGTCTAAGTGTTCTCTCAATGACCTCTCCAAGTGCTCTCTCGTGTTCTTTGAAATAAACACAACACTTGGGTATTTATACCCGACACAGCATCTATGGTCGAAGGATAAGGTGATCTGGTCGAAGGATCATCTATCGACCAGAATGCTACCGAAAGATCCATACATACCTCGAAGGATGATATCCTTCGAGGTCCATCTGTATCTATCGAATGACATTATCTTTCGAGGTCATCGAAGGATCTAAACTATCCTTCGATGCCTCATCCTTCGACACACACAACATACAAACAATGTGCAAACTGTTTGGCCAAGTCAAACAGGAGGATGGTTGACTTGGTCAAACTTACATCGAATGCACATAACAAATCTAACACAAGACATCGTTTTGTATCATGACACATTACAGACAAAGTACAGACATAAGCAGCTTTGTCTTGATCTTCGTGTCTTCGAGTCGAAACCAAGTCGAACTGAGCTGAGTTGAACCGAGCCGAGTCGTGTCCACAAAATATGCATCAACAGTTACTTATATCTATGTAGATATATATTATCAAAGCATTTTGTTTATATTAACTATATATCTTAGTTTAGTTTTCTTAGTATCTGATAGGAGGGTTTGAATGACAATGATAACTAAATAAGTAAAGAAGATGGAATTACTAAAAGTACAATTTGTGTTTCAGAAAGTCAAGGCTACAATTTAACTTAGTATTTGATATATTGATTTAAATTTATATTTTGTTTTTATTAAACTTTATGAGTTTCAAGGTCGTTAACCTACCTTCTAAAATTTCTAGAATATGGATTTGGATAAACAATGTTGATACATAATATGTGGACGCGACTCGGCTCGGTTCGACTCAGCTCAATTCGACTTGGTCGATCCGGTTAGGTTCGGCTCAAGCCCGACGTCACGACATTCCTCCGTCGTGCGCCCCAGAGTTCGACACGCGAAGCACGGAGAGCCGAGGACGTTTCCCGCTTGACACATCATCATGACATCATCATGATGATGTCATGATGATGTCAAGACTTTGACTAAACTTCACATATCTGAAACAAGTTGGAATTCATGTACGTGCATGAGTATGTGAAACTTCACTTGGGCCAATCAGATGCAGCATGGACTTCAACAGGTTGGGCCTAAGCCCATATGCGGCGAAACAACAATGGAGTCGGCGAAACAAGGCTGTTTCGTCGATCATGGCTCCATTTCGTCAATTGTAATTGTGATTCGCCGTGTCTGTTCTGTTTCGTGATGTGTGTGGGTATAAATAGACAGTCTCAGTTAAGAGACAATTGAACACATTGTAGAGAGCACACACACATGAGAGTTTGAGAGAGTTTGCAAAACACATTTGTAAACATTGATTTGTAATAGACCCTTTCATACGTATTAATACAGAGGTGTTAATCGGTGAATCTTGTGTGTTGATTATTTGCGTGTTCTATCTCGGTTTGCTATCTCGGTTGGATTCCGCACAACCGGGTTGGTTTGTACACAAGGATTAGGCGACTAGATCCTCCCCTAGCCGGACCTACAAGTGGTATCAGAGCCTTGGCTCTTCTCCTTGTTAAAACCGAGGTGTTCTTGGGTTGTTTTTCGGGTTTTTAAAATTCATATTTTTCTGGAAAAACACTTTAGATCTGGTTAAATCTTGTTGTTTTGCTTTGTGTTTGGTTAAAAACCTTGTTATTTCTCATTTTCACATGTTAGTTATGGGTTTTTATTAAACATTTTAGCAAAATTCGTGTTTCGGAAACTTTGTCGGTTCACCGGAAAACTCATAAGTCTACCGGAAACTTCATCAAGTTCATTGTGTTCATCTTCACATTCAAAGTGTTCTTGTTGTTTCACCTTTTTGATCTTTAAAAAAAAAAAATTATATGTGAAAGGTGTTTGTGTATTGGAAGTTGAAAAAGATTAAAATATTACACTCCATACTTGTTTGGTGAGACAAGTATGTCCTGAGCCGAAAGGTGTGTCTACATTGTCAGAAGGATAAGGTCAAGTGTGATAGGTCTACCAACCCCTGACATCTTTTTCGACGTAACAGGCATTTGACGAAACAATTCTGTTTCGCCAAAAAGACAAACGACGCAACTCAAAATTCATTTCATCAAACACATTTGACTAAACACATATTGGGCTTTGAACTTTGTTTCGTCAACTAGGAAGCCCAAGAGAATAATTCTTTTTCGTAAAAGTCACACAAGTCACACAGTCCGTTTCGTTGAGCAAGTCTTTGGGCTTCACAATCTTGGGCTTATATTTAATCACTTTAATTCGGTTTCGTCGATTTCAAGCCCACATTAAAAAAAAAATTTGTTTCGTCAAGTGTCTTGGGCCACTTGACATCTTGGGCTTTTGTTTCGTCAATCAAGTTCACAAAATCTGTTTCGTAATAATAACAACTTCAAAGTCTGTTTCGTGAAAATTTGTTTCGTCGAAACACTTTGTAAATTTAAACAGAAGGTTTGTCAAAGTGATTTAACTGTTTGTTTGAGGTGTGATTTTCAGGTATTATTCTTCTTGATCAAAAATGAATCCAAGATGGAATAGACCAGTAAATGCAGAGATGTATTTTGGTACTCCGTCTCCCGAACCGAAACGACCTATCAGAGCAACTGATATGTTCGGAAACCCCTTACCTGTTCGAAATACCGAAGCAACTGATATGTTCGGAAATCCATTACCTGTTCGATCTACAGGACCAACAAGTGTGTATAGCACTAGCTTGTATGGCACTCCTCCTCCAACAACAGACATATATGGAAATCCGCTTAATCCAGTTTCTCAACCGGTGCCTCAACAGCAAACCCAAAGGCCTCCTGTGACAACTGATCTACATGGCATTCCCATTCAAGTTCCTGTTAAGCCAGCTCAGCATGGGAACCAGAACCCTTTCAGAGATCAAGGAGACCAGCAGAATCAGAACATGAACGATGAGCGTACGTTGATACCTGTTAACAACCAAAGCCAAGCAGGACCATCAAATGCTAACCAGGCACTTGTGATTCAAGTATATGAAGGTGGTGATTGGTCAATCAAGTTGAGTAGTGATGCTCCAGTTGGAACAGCTTGTTTTGCTAAGGTTGTCAAGGATTTAAATCACGCCAGTGGTGGAGAATCTTCCACCAATGGTGATGAGTCTTCTGAAGACGAAGACAGTTCTGGTTACAGTGGAAGCTCAGATGAAGAACCCTCAACTTCAGGCAATGATCATTTGGATGACACGTCAAGTGTGCCAGTTGAAGCAGAGGTTGATGAGGTATTGGGAGACACTGCAGCAGAAAATCATAGGAGATCTATATTGGTGGATCAAGCTGCTTATTCTTCTTCTTCTCTCCATTCAGCCGTTATGGCTAATGTCGACAGTTCATCAAGTCAGGTATGTGTCGATGAACCCACTGCTGCTATTTGTGATAATTGTGCTAGATTAAGTGATAGATGTGCTGATTTGGATGCAAACATGTCTGAGTTGCAAGGCAAACATGATGCTTTACAAGCTAGTTTGTTTGACTTGCAAGACAAACATGTTTCGTTGAATGATAAGTGGTGTGAATTGCAAAGCAAACACGAGGCTTTGCAAGAGAAATATGATGTGACATTCATTCACAATCAGAAGTTGACCGTTGATCTTTCGAAGTGCACTGAAGCCAACATGTTTTATGAAAACCATGAAAAGGACTTTAAGTCGATGATTGAAACATTAAAGAAAGATAAAACTGAGCTGACAAAAATGGTTTCCAGAAAACAAACTGACATAAATTTGTATATCACACGTCTTGAGATAATGCAAAAAGAAATGGCTTGTGTCAAAACTGAAAGTGAGGCGACCCAACTCAAGTTAGACAGTTATTTGAGCTCTAGCTATGTGTTGGATCACATCATTGACGTTCAGAAAGAGAAACGGGATGTCACATGCATAGGTTACAAGAAATGTCCACCACCCGTGAGAAACAATTATGATGCCATGCCTGATGAGGAGTATAGAACTCACTTTGAACCATCTGTTCCTCTAGATGTTAATGAATTTGCAACAGGACTAGGATACAAGAAGGAAGTATCATCAGATTCGGATGTGTCAGCAGATACATTTGTAACTGCTGAACCGAATCAGGATCCTCCAGTTGTGATTGAGGATACTGATTCTTCTGATGATGAATCCGAGGATACTAACTCTGAACAGTCAGAAACGGTAACAAAAGAAGAGGACATACCTCTTGAGAATCACATTCTTTGTGATCCACCTGCAAAACCGTCTGTGACTGCTACAACCAAGTCTGTTGAATCCTCATCTGGAAGCTGTGAAAGCGTGAACTTGCTTTACACGTTGATTGGATCTGATAAAATATATTCAGACAAGGATTTCCCTATCAAAAATGTCAATCAATCTTTGATTGATAAAGTTTTCGAAGATTCTACCAGTAAGTTTTTGGGAAAGTCGAGCCCAGGAGGTGTAGTAACTCAGTGTGCTCCTATCCCAAAATCCGAAGTTAGAAAGAAATATGGGAATCAAAAATTGCAAAAACAAAACAATCAACGAAAGCAAAATCACGCTGCCCAAGGAAATGGAAAAGGTCAAAAGAAACAGACCAAGAAAAAGGACAAGAAGATAAACTTTGTGAAATCTAAGGGAACGGACAAAATTGAAAAGTTTGAAAACCAATCTAACTTAGATTTTGTTAAACAAGCAACAGTGTTGAAAAGAAATGAATCAAACTGTTCGAAACCTAGTACCTCGAGATCACAAAGTTCATCATCATTGGCAAGACGATCACATGATACTTCGAGGTTTGTTGAACGAAGATCATGTTTTGAATGTGGTACAATTGGACACATAATTCGAAACTGTCCGTATCTTCATAAGTTGAAAGCAAAAGTTGATGCCCCCCATGGTAACAATTACCATAAAAGATTTGGTTCACCAAAACAGGACCCTCGTCTTGTTAAACAACAAGAAGTGAAACAGAGAAAGAAACAACGGAAAAATGTTGAAAAGATTTTAAAACCGGAGGTTATCCAAACAAAGTCTGTTGAATCAAATGTTAAACATGAAAAACAAAAACAGATTTGGAAACCAAAATCGGTAACTGTTTCAGGGGGAGCTACATTAATTACGAATCATCGGGAAATGGATGTCACAATTCTCGATGATGACGGACGACCCAAGTCTGTGAAGGCTTGGGTCCCACTCTCCAACTAATCTTTGAATGAGTGTGCAGGATGTTCCAGGAGGAACTATTGATAGTCTTAGGATTGTTGATAGTGGAGCGTCCATGCACAAGATCAGGCGACATAAGACTCCAAAACATCATTATATCTAGGAGTTGTTGCCTTTGATGGAGAGAGGAGAAAAGAAGACAAAAATGTCTGATGCAAGAATGATGAGGAAAGAATTTGACCACTTAAAAAAAAAAAAATGAAGATCATTCCAAAATTTGGTTGTTATGGTTTTTGATCGGGTCCTCAGGAAAGATTCCAATGAAAAGTACGCGCCTGTAGCACGTC
The DNA here is from genome assembly GCA_030545235.1 of Helianthus tuberosus. Lineage (NCBI taxonomy): Eukaryota > Viridiplantae > Streptophyta > Magnoliopsida > Asterales > Asteraceae > Helianthus > Helianthus tuberosus. Next base: position 5,987 of record JARYGA010017532.1, read on the forward strand.
TGAAGCTTTTTGAAGATTCATGGATTTTTCTTCCACAAGAAGTTCAAAGTCCACAAGATGAACGTGTAGGGTACTTTTCTCTACGGTGTGATTGAAGAAAATGTGTTGGTTAATAAACTACACCGGGTGTGCGGATGCCTTGGCGTGGATTGAACAACCGCACACTACTTCTCAAAGAGAAAGACAAAGACCTTCGCTGGTGCAATGTGGAAGACCAGCCGGACCCAGAGGTTTATGATCTTGTTGCTGTCAAGAGATTTCTCAGTAGCTACAAAAATCGACTTTGAAATCCACACCTGGTGGATATCCAGTTTGGGAGAACACTCAAATTCCTTGCAATGCACGAAGCAGTTGCAGGATACGGTTTTGAATTTCTAATCTCTCCTATACTTGTCGATATTTTAGCTGCTTTATGGATTATTATCATCTCATACAGCACTCTTTGACCTGACACGTTGATCTCGAATATCACCTCACACGTGATTGTTTCACTATGAAACTCATCAATGTTGTCATGGTCCACACCGATGACCAACGTGCCGACCTTTTTACCAAAGCATTTGACAAATCAAGATTAAACTATTTATTATTGGTAAACGGCATTAAGGTCAAGCAAGAGTAAAACCAACATCGGAAAATCATTTTTGTAAATACCTTTGTGTTTTAAATTTATTTCAGTTTGTTGATTTTAGGGGGAGTAAATCCAAAATTTGAAAATCCAAAAACAAAAAAAAAATTTCAAAAACACAAAAACAATAGAAAAACAAAAATGAGTTTCCTGGCGAGCAAAAGAGAAAGTGATAGAACATCAGTGGTCTGTCTAAACCTCTTTAAACCTTAAATGAAAAACGATAAGCAGCTCTATATAAGATGTATCGGTAGGCTCACAATCATTTTAAAGTGTGCAGGGTGATATAAATCTTAAATCGACTGTAGACCAGGTGGGAACCATTCATTGGCATATGGTCTTAGTACCGAAATTTCGTTTGAGAGATTGCCGAGGTTCTGAAATATTCGGTCTTTATGCTGCTTATCATCTGGGTATCATGGTTGTATCTTTTACCGAAAAATAACGGGGACGCAAGTCTAGATCTTCCATGATACTATACATACGTGTACATACTGCATACGACCTCAATAAGTGATCAACAATCACATGTCCAAACAAATAAGTGATAATATATCACAAATTCTTTCCGGGTGTCAAGTTCGTCTCTCTGCTGTACGAAAGTACTGACCTGTTCACGGACTTGCTCCTGTGCCCTCATGCATCGAAAATCAAGTTCCTCATCAATAAGTGATTCTATCACATAGGGCTTGTTTTCAAATCAAAATAAGTGAGAATCTCACATCATATACGGTCAAACAGATGATAATCGGTATACTCACCGGTAAGATGAACCCTCGTGCATACCTTGATACGGGAATGTGTCGTGATGTGGATGAACACCGGTCGGTAAGTATAAATCATACCTTAACGTATCCCCTCGCCATGATTACATCTGATAAGTTGAGCTTATGTGGACAACAATACCGATAATCGTTATAGGATGCTTATCTTAATGTTAACTAACTGAACAACAAGAGCGTTTTGGCATGACCGTACACTGATATGATTCTCTTACCCTCGAAACTCGCAAAAAGAATGTTTGTATATATTTACTTTTCTTAGTTTCTGCAACTTTGTATATATTTATTTACTGCTTTCAGTCTTTACATTTGAAATATTCAAAAATACCAAAAAGATTTTAAGTGTGTTTTAATATAAACTTTATAAAAGCCAAAAAGATTTTATTTCTATTTTATTTTCGATCGTACGATGTTGGAACTCGAGTCTTCGTTACCTGAAACCTGAACGAAAACCGAAAATGACTAAATCTTCATAAACGGTCGAAATTTGCAAGTGCTGAAAGTTTAAAATCTAAAATTGACAAATTTATTAAACTTTCAAACTGTCGGACGGTGTTTGTTTAAACAATGGTCACACGTGTTTCGTTTGTTTATGTTTACTATATTCCAAGCAGTTGTTCTCATTACGCGTTTAGATTTCTTGCATGTGCATATTCTAAAGGCAAGGAGAACATGGTCGATGACAAGCTTCGGAATGAAGACACGACGTGAAGGCACTCAAATGATGAAGATGATCGAGTTGCCGCTGACCATCATCAACACCACAAGGATCTCAAGTTGTAGAGATCAAGTCATTCACGAGCATAACTCAAAGGGGAGCTTATGTTAAGGGGGAGTTTGTCAACACACTTCCTACATGAAACGGGGAGTTTGTTGATACACTTTCTGCTTACAAGACGTGAAGACATTAAAGATCCTCCGACATAGAAGACAAGAAAGGCGAAACTCGCGAGTAGCGTCCAAGGGGGAGTTTGTTGATACATAATATGTGGACGCGACTCGGCTCGGTTCGACTCGGCTCAATTCGACTTGGTCGATCCGGTTAGGTTCGGCTCAAGCCCGACGTCACGACATTCCTCCGTCGTGCGCCCCAGAGTTCGACACGCGAAGCACGGAGAGCCGAGGACGTTTCCCGCTTGACACATCATCATGACATCATCATGATGATGTCATGATGATGTCAAGACTTTGACTAAACTTCACATATCTGAAACAAGTTGGAATTCATGTACGTGCATGAGTATGTGAAACTTCACTTGGGCCAATCAGATGCAGCATGGACTTCAACAGGTTGGGCCTAAGCCCATATGCGGCGAAACAACAATGGAGTCGGCGAAACAAGGCTGTTTCGTCGATCATGGCTCCATTTCGTCAATTGTAATTGTGATTCGCCGTGTCTGTTCTGTTTCGTGATGTGTGTGGGTATAAATAGACAGTCTCAGTTAAGAGACAATTGAACACATTGTAGAGAGCACACACACATGAGAGTTTGAGAGAGTTTGCAAAACACATTTGTAAACATTGATTTGTAACAGACCCTTTCATACGTATTAATACAGAGGTGTTAATCGGTGAATCTTGTGTGTTGATTATTTGCGTGTTCTATCTCGGTTTGCTATCCCGGTTGGATTCCGCACAACCGGGTTGGTTTGTACACAAGGATTAGGCGACTAGATCCTCCCCTAGCCGGACCTACAAACAATCACAACAATAAATATTAGTTTGAATATGTTAATATCATAGTATGTAGGTTGACGTAGAAACTCCAATAAAACATGTAACTAAATTAATAATTCATCAAACTGGTAAAACATTTATATTAAGATTTATAAAATAAAAGTTGATGTAGATAATATTGGAGTTACAAATAAAAAATATTAACACAATTGTTAAGAAACAAATCATAATGATACCAATACTCAAGCTTGACACAATTTGGGTCTTTTGGATAAGCATACCCTACAAACGTTAAAATTATATATCTCATCTAGTACATATTATTGTAGGTTACTACAACCCCCTAGAAGAACGAATCTAACATTATTACTTATCATCATTCCAGGTACGGACTCTTGAACAACTTATGTGCACGAATTTAAGTTTTCACTACCTTGTAGTTGGAGAATTAGATTCGTTATTTTATGCTTTTGTGATCTTCAAGATTATTTGTTATTATAGTTATATATATAGTTATGTAATTGGCAAATGTCGAATATGACGCACTGAACTATTGATTGTGTCGCACCGAAAGGTGACGCGCTGAAAAACTGACTGTGAACTACTGAATGTGATTATGTGACGCACTGAATGTGAAGTGATTAGCATTGAGCTACTGAATGTGGCACACTGAAGGTGACTAACTGAATGTGTTATACATATATTGTTATATATATACATATATATTGTTAGGAAATTGTATATTTTATTGTTGTTGTTCCACTGAGTAAACCTCGTTTACTCAGGCGTACATTTTCCTTCTGATGTACGTTTGGTTACAATGATTATTTGGGAAGACTTAGATGGATGGCTCGAGGGATTAAAGACGCACATGGATTTTTATAAAGATTTAAAATGTTTTGTACAATATTTGACTTATTTGAAATAATATAAAGTTTTACAATTTATGGAATGATGTTCTGACCACTGATATACTGTATAACAGACATGTCAGCCCAAACCGGGTTGGGGTGTTACAGAGAGAAAGACCTGGAGAGAGCGAGGGGGAGGATCTCCGGCGTTGCCGCCGTATCTCCGTCTTGTGCCGCCGTGACTGACCACCTCCCCACCTTTTCTCAGTTTACACCTCCCCCTCCCTCTCTCACCTAAAGGGTGGCGCAAATGACTTCCGCCCGGCCACCGTAGCTCAATGACAATGCCGGTTATTGTCGTGGGAATCAAAATTGGTTTCCGGTAACCTATAGGATGATTGGTACGATGATGTTTGCCTCTCTGGCTGGTGGCGATTGTGATTACAGAACATCATTCACTTAATCAGAGGTTTGCTTTTTATGCTTCATCTGTTGTGGTCGCAAAACACCCTTCACTTATGATGCTTTCTTTTCAGGTTCATATATGCAAAAAAATTGAATGATAAAGCTAAAACATGTTATGATTTCTATGCAACCTGTTTATTATGTTCCCTTTTTTTTATTGTAAACTTACATTATTATCATCTGTATGTATTTTTCATTGGTTTTGGTTATGGAAAGTGCTCCGATTATGACGGTTTTAGAGCGTCTTTCAGGTTTGTGATGCTAATCCCTACATCTGAAATATGGTCTGACGATGGTGTTGAAAAAGGGTTTATGATGATAAGGCCTAAATCATTCATTTTTGGGCATACCTGTGTTGTATTCTTTATATATATATATATATATATATATATATATATATATAATTTATTAATAGTTGAGGCGCATGAACACTGTCTTTATTTTGTTTTTGGCTGTTATCCGTTTAAATGGATGGTTGTTACACAGAGGCTGTGATGAGTTATCAAAATAAAGCTGCCGATATGTCGCCATGGCGTGGCAGCTATGGAGGATGTCAGGTTAGCACCTGCAACCCCTATTGCAGCCGTGGTGGCTTGGTCCTTTTGCATTCTCTGAGCCTGATGAATCAGCTCACTGTTGCCTTTGCAATTTGAGTTATCGGTAGTGCTTTGGTCCTTTTGGTCACTGAAATAGAGTTTGGCTGACCAAGAAAAATTGTTTGTTTGTCACTTTAACTCTACTAATAATGCAGTTAATTCTTTTCTTAGAAAGACCGTAAGATATCCTCAAACACTTGGGATACTACCGCCCAAAAAAACCCAATCAAATTACGACACCATGATAATCACTATTCATTTCAGTTCTCTTATTAACATGTATTTATGTATTTCTCTAATATAAACAGGCTATGATGATCTTGGTCAGATCATTACTTGGCGTGGCATCATCGAGGACGGCAGGTGCATTGTTCTCCGCTTGCAACCGATGGTGCAGCCATGGCAGCTTAATAGCTTGGTCTGAGCCTCACCATGCTGGTTTTGAGGTGATTAACCTATATCGTAGTCGATTTTACGGATGAACATCATGCTTTTCAGTTCATGTTTGGCAATTTTTTATGTCCCTGATCAGTATGGGAACAAGCTATCTAGGGAAAATGTTGTTGATCCTATCCAACAGGTCCGCATATACTAAATCTGCATTTTCTTATAGTTATTATTAGGTTATTAATTACCGTTTGTGGTCGTTTTTCAGGTCTGACTCAAGGGTGTTTTCTTTGGGTTGTTTGGGCAAACTAGCTGATAAGGATGATAAGTTGCCGGAAGTGTAAAATGGCTACTTGATTGTTAAATGTTAAATTCAGTCTTATCGCATTGGATTTTAGGGGGTTTTGCGACGGCATTTGCGGCCATTGTCTTTATTTGGTCCACATCGTCATTCTCATAGAACAAGAAAGGGACAACATGTGAACACATGTAAAATTTCTAAATGGATGGTTTTTTTAAGTTATGTGCAGGCTACCTACACTGAGTGGATCTGGTAAATGTTGGGAAACTGGCATTTGTTCTAAGATCATTTCACTTGAGGTATTGGTTAACTAACTTAAGGCATCTTAGGCTAATTGAATTTTCTTAATTATGTGTACAAGCAGTATCCTATATTTTGGATACGTGAATTCATATAATCAATCAAATTCTTCATTCTTAGTATTCGAAATAGTTATCAAGATATATAACTATTTATTTTAAGTGATTAATGAAAATTAAAAGGTCAAAATTAGTTTTTCATATTCTCAAAGTATATGTGACTTCAGAATTGGTTCACTCGCATAATAATTAGTCGTTTAAAGGTATTTCTAGGCAAACTAACTGAAACTTTTTTGTTATATTTTAAAAAGTCTTTTAAAATATACTAACTTGCACACACTGTATGGAATATGCAGTTTAAGTACTTATCACATAAATAAATCAACAACATGGATTTCAACCTATGATGATTGGTGTAGAATTTTTTTTTATGTTAAGTGTAAGAAGGTTTGAATTTTTAGAAGTCTTTATTTCCACAGTCAAAATAATATATTGATTTTATTTTGTAGAGTTTATGTTGGAGCAGGCTATGGAACTGTTGGACCATCTTGAAAACGTGTTGGCTAATGAGCCTGTTGCATTTCAACGAGGTTAATGCATTGTAGAAGTTAAACTATAGGTGCCTCTTTAATTACCTACGTGTTGAGCGTTGGAGATGATAAAAGTGATGAAGACAAGATTGTGGCCATTGAGGCTGAAAGAAAAAAGGGTCAGATAACCAACAACAATTCAGTGTTTACATGCATAGTAGGAGAGAAACCGAGTGCAACTATGTACTTTTTAGAGAAGACGAAAGATGTTTCAACGATGCTCGAGAAACTCGGATGTCCACTCGCGCAACGCGCGACACTTAAAAACACTAGTTCTAATAAAAACATATGTTAAATTCGTGATGAATTTTCCCTAAAAATGCAACTAACATTAAGTGTGTTTCTTTTTAAACTTTTTTCCTCTAAATTTTACTTTATTATTTGTTAGTTTAGTTACTAATTTATTGATTTGTGGATTAGATTATTTGATTTATTAGTTGATTATGTGCTTGAATATTTGAATATACAATGTGTCTTAGTTTGTATTTTGTTAATGTTAGCTTAAAATATAAAAATTATAGATAAAATAATTATTAGACTATCGAAACTTGTTTGTTGATGTGTAATTTAGATGATATATTACCTAGGTTTCAAAAAAGATGAAAACCCGTAAAAAAACAACTATATAGGTATTATATTGGGGATGGTTCAAATGAAAACAATTTTTATTGTGAAAACTCGAAAACTAACTAAAAAATGCCTAAAAAACACACAAATTTTTTTTTTCAATTTTTTTTTATAAAAATCGTAGGTTTTTATATATAAAAAAAATTCAAATTTTTTTTTTGTATTACACATGTGTAGTACACATACACATGTGTAACACATGTGTAGTATTATACATGTGCACTACACAAAAAAAATTTCTTTTTTTTGAAATTTTTTTTATATATAAAAACCTGTGAAAATTGGTTTGCAAAAAAAAAAAATAAAAAAAAATTGGTATGTTTTTTTGCCTTTTTTAATTAGTTTTCGAGTTTTCACAATAAATAGTGGTTTTCATTTGAACTTTCCTCTATATTTTTATTATGAATTTCTAATGATGATTGACATAATTTTATTACTTATTTGAAATTTAATTTGGATATATCTTTTTATTTTGTGACCTATCAAATTCTAATCAGACCAAAAAGATTAATATTTGGTAACTAACAACCGATCCCCAAAAGTTTAACAACCACATTGTTCATAATTCAACAATTCACTTATCATCATGTATGTCACATAAGGAATTTGTCGCAGCCCCCGACCTCTATCCTGGGAGCGGGCGCCGTGAGCATCCAAATGGGTAGTATCGGTGTTTATTAATTTGGCAGCGGAATACATCAGGACCGTAGTTAGGAAATATTTTTATCAGAGTAAAACACCAAACTTTTATAATAATAACTTATTGGGATAAAACCCAAGTTCATTTGACAATACATTTGTAGGGGTAAACCCTAATTATTGAAAACAAAAACTCTTTTTTATTTAGGTAACTTTTATAGCCACTTTTCCATGCTTTCAGTGCTCTCCAGATGGCTTCTATTGGCTTTCACATTTTGTTACCTGAAACGCGTTTTAAAAATATTTTATCAGCAAGAAATACTGGCGAGTGTATCCCAGTTTAATCAAAACAGCTTTTATAATTTCAGAGTATTGAGAGCGATTACAATGTTTATATCTACACAATTACTCATTCAGTACTATCCACACCAGGCTTGTGGGTTATATTACTCATTAGCTAACTCGTTATCCAATGGTAACGTCTTACACATTTTGTATACAAAACCCCAACATACCGGCAGTAATTGTAGAATACATAGACTCAATCACTGTTAATTATATCTTAAAACATTTGAGGTTTTGTAAAAACAGTTTACAAAAAGGTGACAAAAAGTAAGATGTACTCACTTTGTTTACTTAGATAAAACTAAAGCTTCCTGGGAATCTCCTGGTTATTATCTATTAAAATTAAACAATGCACACGTGTTAGTAAAATAACCCAAATCACATTAACCGTACAACTCGAGACAGAACTCCAATGACTGAGTCAGGCAGAGTCTTGACATGCATTACGGAGTCCTAGATCAATCGGGTGTAACACGAGACAAAATTCCAACGAGTGATTCGGGCAGAACCGACATGCGTTACGGAATCCTAAATCGATCGTGTAGGGTAATAGCAGGGTTATAGTACTTACAACGAGGCAGAGCTTCGCTTTATATTAGGTATTATGCCCGGGTATTACTTCTACTATATAGAAATTGAGAGAGAATACGAAATTTTGAACGAAACTCAAATGAAGCCGAAGCCCTCCGTCGCGGGCCGCTAGAGCCAAAAAGGCGCCTGTAGGGTTGTCGAGTCAAAGGGGGTAGGCTTACCGTGTCACCGGACACGTGGCAGCATTGTGTGCCTGCCAAGTAAAGGCGAGCGACTGCTAAACTTGGTTTTTCTTGTTTTTTCACAAGTATAGGGTTGTTTCGGGTCCGTTTCTCGCGTACGGGATATATTTTTGGACATATAGGGTCACGTTTAAGGGTTCTAGGAGGGTCGTTATATCCTCTCCACCTTGTTTTAGATCTCGTCCTCGAGGTCTACTGGAACAGGTGTGGGTATTTCCTCTTCATTTCTGACTCGAGTTCCCAAGTGTATTCTGGTCCTTTCTTGGAATCCCATTTTACTTTGACCAGAACTAGTCTCTTGTGTTTGAGGCTCTTGATCTTTCTATCTTCAATCTGAACGGATTTCTCGATAAACTTAAGTTTCTCATTTACCTCTATATCCTTAAGAGGTATTACTAATGATTCATCTGCTAAACACTTTTTGAGATTACATACATGAAGCACATCATGTATTCCTGCCATTTCCTCTTGCAGTTGTAGCTGATAGGCTACAGGTCCTATTCTTCTAATAATCTCAAAAGGTCCAACATACCTGAGGCTTAGCTTTAACTTGTGAACAAGTTAGACATTTTGCAACGTAGTTTGCTGTAGGTATTACCATTTCTGTCGGGATCACCGCTTCTGCTCCAAATACCAAGAAAACGGGGTTTGTCCAGTTGCAGTTTTCACCGTCGTCCTATCAGCCCACAAAACAAAGGGTAATTCTTCAGCTCATCTTCCTTTTTTAGCCCCTTGTCTCTTTTTCAGGTTGTTGACAATTATCTTGTTTGAGGATTCTGCTTGTCCATTTGCTTGAGGATGTACTGGTGTAGATGTGATCATTTTAATTCCCCAACTCTTGCAGAAGTCAGTAGTCCTCTTACTTATAAACTGAGAACCATTGTCACAAATTATCTCAGCCGATACTCCAAACCTGGTCAGTATATTCTTTTTTATGAAGGATACCACTTTCTGATCTCTAACTTGAACGAATGCTTCAGCTTCGACCCACTTAGAGAAATAATCGGTCATTGCCAGCATGAAGACCTTTCCTCCTGGAGCCTTTGCCCTTCTATATCCATTCCCCACTTCATGAATGGCCAAGGGGAAGCTATAGGATAAAGTGGCTCGGCCGGCTGATGTAATATATATTACTGTGTCTTTGACATGCATCACATCTTTGAGCATATTCTGTAGCATCTTTTCTTATCGTCGGCCAATAATACCCTGTTCTTAATGCCTTTGAGAACAACGACCTGCCCCCAGTATGGTTACCACAATCCCCTTCGTGTATATCCTGAAGCACTTCCTTGGTTTCTGTCACGATCCTCGACCCCACCCTGGGAGCGAGAGCCGTGAACCAGTCAGATGGTATCGGTGTTTATTAATTACGCAGCGGAAAATTTTCATCAGGATCGTAGTTAGGAAATAATTTCAGAGTTTGTAAAACACCAAAAATTTAACAAATGGGCTTAAACCCGTATTTCATTCAATTGTTTTTATAGGGATACACCCAAATAAATAAAACATAAATTTCTTCTTTTATTCAGGTAATTATAGCCACTTTATTTAAGCCTTCAGTGCTCCACAACTGGCTTCTACTATCCTTACATCAAGTTACCTGAAATGTGTTTTGAAAACATTTTATCAGTAATAATACTGGTGAGTTCATTCCATTTTATAAAATATATTGTTATACTTTACAGCATCAAAGTTTTTATATTCATTTATATTTACCCAACTCAATTAGTATTTGTCACATGGTGGCAGTTCCGATGTGACAGTGGTCATATCACTCATTGGCTCATTTTTGTCCAATAGTGAATTTATCAAGTAATAGATATATAGTATATCTTATTATTATATTGGTCACTAGGCGATTCCTGTGACGGTGGTCAAATCACTGTTGATCATTCTTTCAACTAGTGACTCAGGTCATATTATTGTTGATCATTCTTTCAACTAGTAACTCATATCATATTACTGTTGATCATTCTTTCAACTAGTAATTGTGGTCATATCACTGTTGATCATTCTTTCAACTAGTAATTGTGGTCATATCACTGTTGATCATTCTCTCAACTAGTGCCTTTGGATATGTCACTGTTGATCATTCTCTCAATTAGTGACTCTGGACTTAGTTGTGTCCCGTGACATTACTTTGTCAAATATATTACTTATGGCACAAAACCACTTAACCCAGAAAATGACATATATCATTTTATGTCAAACTACTATAACTTATCAAATATAATATGTTAATTAAATAATTGTAATATCATTATTTAATATATTAACGTGACTAAGACTAAAAATATAATCTTAGTATAGTAGAATATATTATACTTGACTATTTTATTATGGTATACACCATTTAGATTTATTTCAAACATACATTAAATTTATTAACGATTTAATGTTAAAATAATATTAGTTATAGGCTATGGCTACTGGGGCATAATTCCCACTGTGATTGTGGTCATGCTACTATTGGCTAACTTTCTGGCTAATAGTAACGAGGGTCAAATAATGTATAAAACCTCCCATACCGGCAGTTATTATAGAATATAAAAATTTAATCACTGTAAGTATAATTGGTAAACATTTAGGATTTTGGAAAGCATTTGTAAATATAATTGTATCACAAAAAGGTAATAAAAACTGTGAGAAAAGAGAATGGACTCACATTGCAGATTTAATTTGAGCAGAGCCTAGCCTACTGATTAGCCTTGTAACCTAGTGCATACGAACTAGGTAAGTAACTAATACAACATTTACGATAACTCACGAGATTAAAACCCTCACAACGAATGACAAAGTGCAATACTTAAACATCCATCGGATTCACAACGAATGACAGAGTATTCCCCGAGTTCGGGTGGTACTCAAACATCCTGTCGGAATCACGACGAATGACAAAGCATAACCCAAGTTTGAGCAACACTTAAACATCCATTGGATATTTTTTATCAATCGGACATTGAATCGTAGCAGCGATCGAGTTATTACCCTGTTTTGCGGCAGCGATTTGTGAATCGTTTTGATAGTGTTTCTGCTATAACTCAACGTATATTACGAATTTCTTCGTCGTTTCAGTGCCCAGAATCAAGTCCCAATCTCTGCTATTTATACACGAAGTTTGACACAGCTTGCGCACCGTAAGCATTATTCCTTACGGTGCGTAAGGGACACGAAGTGGTCATAGAGTAGCCACGTCCCTAACTAGCCTTGCTGACTTGACGGATTCTTAAATTTCGAAACTGACAGCGTTTTATTTAGATAATCGTAACTAGGGTTTTACCCCCCCTGAGTTTTAGGGGCCCTGATCCTGATTCTGTTGATTCTGAAAATTTTAGGGTTTGTGCAGAATCACTTGGGTGTCTCAATTAGGGTTTCCTATTGGATAAAATAATAAAATAATTAGGACTTTTAATGAGGGTTGTTACAGTTTCGGGATCCTCTAAGCACCTCAGATATGGTCCTGCAAGAGATTTCTTATACAAGATATTATTTATAATAGTGAATCATGACATCTTCATTCTAAAGGCCTTAGGATTCTCATCCTTTGGGATGTGTCCTTCCTTGAGATATCTTATGATTGGAGCCATCCAAGACTTAGGATCCTTCTCAGGATACTCATCAGGATCCTGAACACTTAGTACTTCCTTATCCTGAGGATCCGTCGCAGGATATAGAATATGTAATATTGGTATTCGGGTTCCTTCCGGTATCCTGACTGATGATCCTAGATTTGCCAAGGCATCAGCTTCAGCATTATCCTCTCTTGGTACATGTTCAAGTGTAAAAATATCTAAATATCCTGCTAATTTTTTTAGAATTTCGAGATACTCGATTAATTTCTCACCTTTAACTGCGTAGGTTCCATTAAAATGATTAGTGATTAACAAAGAATCAACATATACTTGCAAACTCCTGATATTCATACTTTTAGCCAATTCTAATCCTGCAATTAAAGCTTCATATTCTGCCTCATTATTAGTGGCAGGGAACTCACATCTAATAGCCTGGGGTAATATGCCCCCCTATGGCGATTTTAGTAGTATACCCAAACCTACACCTCTTATATTAGATGCACCATCAGTATATAGCGTCCAGGATTCTAAATTTTCTCCTAGCTGCTGTACTTCTAGGTCTACTTCATTTTGAATATCACTACTGAAATCAGCCATAAAGTCAGCTAAAGCCTGAGACTTTATGGCATTTCTAGGTTCATATACTAGATCAAGGGCACTTAATTTCACTGACCATTTAGCCATCCTACCAGACATCTCGGGTTTCCTAAGCACGTTTTTAACAGGATAGTTGGTTTTAACATGAATCCTATGTGTTTCAAAATAATGTCTAAGTTTTGTTGACGCCATAACTAGGGCTAAAATCAGTTTCTCTAAGTGGGAATACCTAGTTTCAGCATCTAATAAACTTTTGCTAACATAATAAACAGGATACTGCTGACCTTCATGATCCTTTACAAGGACAATACTTAATGTATTCCCTGATACCGCAAGATACAGAGATAATGGTTCACCATCCTCAGGTTTCATCAATAGGGGTGCAGTTGAAAGATACTGCTTCAAATCCTGCAAGGCTGCTTCATGCTTTCTCCCTATTCAAACTTCTTATTCTTCTTCAGGATATCATAAAATTCCTTGCACTTTTCCGAGGATCTTGAAATAAATCTATTCAATGCTGCCACTCGCCCTGTTAACCGTTGAACATCCTTCATATTTGAAGGTGATTTGATATCCAAGATAGCTTTAATCTGCTTCAGGCTTGCCTCTATCCCTCTTTTAGTCACCATATATCCTAGAAACTTTCCTGCCCCCACTCCGAAATGGCACTTAGCAGGGTGTAGCTTCATGTTATACTGATCCAAGATATCAAATGCTCCCTTGATATCCTGGAGGTGATCCTCAGCCTTTTTAGATTTTACTACCATGTCGTCGATGTATACCTCCATAGTGTCCCCCAGCTTGTCTTTGAACGTCATGTTCGCCAATCTTTGATACGTTGCACCTGCATTTTTCAAACCAAAGGGCATAGCAGTGTAGCAATAAATACCTGTTGGTGTCATGAAGGCAGTATCCTCCTGGTCTGAAGGTTCCATTTGGATCTGCTGGAATCCTGAAGATGCATCCATGAAGGTTAACATCTCATGGCCGACAGTAGCATCCACCATTGAGTCAATATGAGGAAGAGGAAATGGGTATTTGGGACAAGCTTTGTTTAAGTCTGTGTAATCTACACAAACTCTCTATTTCCCATTTTTCTTTTGTACCACAACTACATTCGCCAGCCATTTAGGAAACTTCACTTCCCTAATCATCTTGCTCCTTAGTAGTCTTTCAACTTCCTTTTGGATGATCACATTTCGCTCCGGAGCAAATTTCCTTCTCTTTTGTTGGACAGGCTTGAATGACCTGTCAATACCGAGCTTATGTGTTATAATATCCTTGGAAATACCTGTCATTTCCTCGTGCTTCCACGCGAATGTTGACATCCTGCATTTAAAAAAATTAGTCAAATGATCTTCAATATCCTGAGGGATATTGGTTCCCACGAGCACCAAGATATCCGGATTATTCTGATCCAGGATTACTTTCTTTACATCCTGTTCTGAAGCCTCCATGATATCCTGGCCTTGAAACTTTAATTGCTGTGCTGCACTTGGCTTTGTTGAAGATTTCATCGAAGAAGAATAACACTCCTTCACTTCCTGTTGATCACTTTCCACCTTGACAACTCCCCAAGGAGTAGGGATCTTGATGCATTGATGGTAGGTTGACGGAACAACTTTCATATCATGGATCCAAGGCCTACCTAGTATAATATTATAGCAGGATAAAGAGTCCATGACACAAAAGCGCTGCATTGAGTTGACCCCTTGAATATACACTGGCAACTTTATCTCCCCTATGGTATTCCTAGCTTCTCCACTGAAACCAACGAGCACAGTGGACTTCGAAGTAATGTCCATCGGAGATACATTCATCCTCTTCAATGTTTCCAGCTGAATTATGTTGACTGAGCTGCCATTATCCACTAATATCATGCGTACAAAATGGTTAGCAACATATAACGTTATCACTAAGGCATCATGATGGGGATCCTGGACAGTATCCCTGTCATCATTATCGAACATGATGACTTTGTTAGTTGTGAGGGTCGACATCCTTGTCGGCTTATCTCCCCTTTCTGCTTTAGCTTCCTTCGCGTGTCTTTTTGCCGCATAATATGATGTTTCGCAAATGTCGGATCCTCCTGAAATAAAGTTAATTATCTTTGCATCTGCAGGAGGAGACGCTGCCCGTTCAGGATCCTTCTCAGGATCCTGACCTTTATTCTTCTTTCTTCCCAAGAGGTCCTTCAGATATCCCTTACTCAAGAGATTGCATATTTCCTTTCTCAAAGCGATACAATCTTCAGTAACATTCCCGAAATTGTCACACCCCGATTTCCACGTGTCACCGGTGGGCCCGGTGGGGAGTATCGTGACGTAGTTGAGATTATCATAGTCAAACAACACAATTTATAAATGCACAGCGGAAGCAAAAGATAAATATATTACATTCCGAATATAAGTAATGTCAAAGTATTACAACGGAAGGTAAAGGATCCACAGACGGATCAATAAAAGAAATCTGTTCAACAGACTTTAGGCATCTAGAACTTGCAAGATTCCCTAATGACGCCCTGAGCTCCCAGCCAATTACGCGTAGTACCTGTCACTTAACCTTTTGGAAAATACGTCAGTTTACACTGGTAAATACAATTAACTGACTCATTTTGAAAAGAGTTTAAGAAAATTGATTTGAATGCACGTGGCACAAAATATCTTTTATAATTTGATTAAAATGCACGAGGCAAAATTAATCTTTTATACTTGGGACAATTTTATTAATAAAGATCTTGTATCCGAATTACATGGTTGTCCAACATTTAGGGCCGGTGATTATACAATACAAGCCGGTCAAGATTAATCGACACACCATAAATATAACTCACAAGAAGACAGCCTTACGAGTGAGTATATCTTTTACATACGCAACAGGAGGTGTTATGCCTACACCTTGTGCTTAAGTTATGGTCATTCACTTTTTAAATGAGCCAAGGATATCCAGGACACGGTCATTAACCCCCAATGTTATTTGTTATCAAATAATACAGATTAAAACGGGATTATGCAATTTAATCATCTCCGATTAAAAGGTTTCTACACCCGACCAAGCGGTATTTTTATAATACCGTATCCCAAGCCCGTATAAGGGAAAATAAGTTAAAAGTATTTACCTGAGCTAGCAATGCAATTTATACTCAGCCGTATATTCTAATCAGCAAACACAAGTACTTCTACTGGGGCTCTCAATCTGGAACGAAGGTTTTATTAACCTATTAAATTCCTAACGGGTCTTATTTAAGTCGTAACTTAGACCGGTTAGTTTTAAGGAAAGGTTTACGGTTCAAAACGCATGATTAAGCGAAGACCGGAATAGGATGTGATTTTGACCCAACAAGTTTGGAGACTTGTATAATATGGGTAAACTAAACACATTCTGGATTTTGAGATAAAAACGATAACGCTTGACCCGTTTCGGCTAATTTATGCAAACTAGTTACATAAACCGAACCGAACGCGAATAACGCATGACGGGTAATCATGAGAGTCATATACAGGTTTCCTAAGTTAATTATGCCTCAAATATGTTGTGACATCAGTAAGATGTCTTTCATTATGCCCAAAACGTATTTAAACACAACTAGGCCTCGTAGGGGTAGTTTGGTCATTTAAAAGGTTATAAAAGAGTTTAAGTATTTACCTGAGTTACAGGTCTGGTATAATTAGCGAAAATACTTATTTTGATAAGTTATAACAGTAGGATAAAGTATATATGTGAAATTTATCAATTATAACCAAACTATGCACCGAAGGGGCATTTTGGTAATTTCACATAAGCCGTAAAGCTCAAAACTGAAGTCTGAGTTTATCAACCTTTGCTTACTGTTAAAATATTATAATTTGCCTCAAATATCAGTAGGTATCAACCCTTGTATGTTGAAAATAGTTTTAGTACATACTATGCGTTAAAAACGCTTAAAAAAGGCGATTAAAGGCCATTTCCGGGTTCGATACTTAAATCTGATATTTTTATATTTCCAGAAGGCTTAAAATAATTTATTTATCATATGTGATCAGTAGCAAAAGGTTTGGAGTCGTTTAGATATGAAAAACTCATTTTATGGCCCGTAAGGGCAAAACCGACAATTACCGGATTAAGCCTACGACTATAAGTTATGCTCAGCCTAAAATTAATTAAAAATCTTCAAAAATCCCAAAATAATATATTACATCAGTGGGTAATAAGTTTGATATCAAAAAGTATGTTTAAATAGGCTATACGCTAATTATGTCGTTTAATCGCTAATAAACTTTCTAATTACGCTAATGAGCGTAACTCTCAATCTACATCTCCAACTGATGTCAAATTTTGGGTGCAAGTTTATAAATTAGTAACTAAGGTTTCTACTCTTTTACATTTCCAAAAATCACGTTTTAAGGTGAAAAGGGCATAATGGTCAACATATGAGCAATTAACGGAAACGCGTACACGAATGGGTCAATCAATGAACCAGCCACAGAGGGTTATGCTAACATGTAGCCTGGTCCTAAGGAAGCTCTAAGGCATTTCCAAATCATACTAAAGCGGGTCAGAACTGAAGTCAAAGCAAAAGTCAAAGCTTTGCGACTTTCGGTTCCGAATCGGTTCAAAACAGAAAGTTGTCGAATCAAACAAGCTTAGACAAGTTCTTATGCTTATTATCAAGTTATATGAATGATAAAATAGGTTACACGCAACAAAAGATTACATTTCTGTTGACTTTTTCTAATCATCTTTGACTCGACAAATGACCTAGTTAGGATGGGAATCAGTGGATGCCCTTTTAAGGGTTTAAAGCCCACATAATTACCAACTTATAACTACCTTTGATTTGGCTAAACACTGAATCAATAGTGATTTATCTTAAAGTCAACCGTTAATTACGACGGCTTGACTTTGAAGCTAATACTAAGCTAAAACTTAATTAAAAAGGGTTAGGCATACTTACCAAGGTCCTATGCACTAATAGAGATGACTTGGGTCTGCTTTGGAGCTCCAGAATTCCTCAAGAATGCAGATGGAATGGATGATCAAATGTTGCAACTAATGGTCCTATTTATAGTGTTTAAATCACCATAAATTGTTGACATCTAAGTCTATCATGGACCATAAATCATCAACACATGTCCCTAAGTGCCTAGGAATGTTTAGGGGTCGCCCATGGATGAAAATATCCGATCTAAGTCGGTTTAAAAGCTTAAACAGGCTGCTGTCAGTCATTTTCTACATCTGGGCATCGTAGGCGGCCCGCGTAAGGATCCTTATGGGTTCACGCGGCCCGCTTGGGCCTTCACTTCAGGTTTTACATTTTCCATTTGTTGCATATTTGTCTCTTGGCCCTTCCGAAAGGTCAACTAACTTATATTTTGCACTTTGAGCCCTCCAATTTGACATATAAGGGCTTCAAGTCTTATACCCACTTTGTTAAGCCCTTGGTTAACTTGGTTATCACCCGAAAAGCCATAACTTTCAACGTTTGCACTTTAACCCCTCGCATACGAATTTGATCATAACTTTCTCATACGATAACGAAACTTTATGAAATTTATATCGTGCATTCTGGTGAGCATAATTAACCGTTACAAGGCTTCGGGTTTGCTAAAAGGTCACTCAGAGGTATAACTTAAACATGTTGACACATTTAACCCCTGTGGTTTGTAATCTCTCACTTTCCTTCTTATTTAGCTTCGTATGATCCGTGATTTATTCGTTTGAAGGTATGAGCATCATGTAGGGCAAATGTACAATATATTTATTCACTGTTGACATTTAGAACACGTATATTCACATACTTTTTATGTTTGTCAACTTTTAGTCCCTCTAGAATATTCTTTCTCACGTTCAAACATTATGACACGTGTCAACACATTATAGGACGTGAATTTTTTCGAGGTGTTACATCCTCACCCCCTTAAAAGAAATCTCAACCTCGAGATTTGTTAAAGTGAAGGAAGTATTTTCTGCCTCGTATTGGGCTTAATCTTCCTCAGTACTTTTGAGCCTCTTAGGCACCCCAATTGACCCTTATAATAGGTACATGTATCTTTTTGGAGCTTCTAGTCCTGTCGATCCTTAATCGACATATGTCGCTCATTATATAATAAATCTGCACATCATTATGTGATAGTGCTTCTTTGACTTATTGGCGAAACACATCCTTTAGTTACTAGTGTGTAATGTATTCCTTATATAGGTTTTAGCTTCTAAGCTACTTGATCTTGATCTTGATACATTCGATTTCCTTCGAGTGATTCTATATATTCAGAGCTTAACCAGCCTGATAATTTAATAAATTTGGTACACCCTTCCTGGGCAGCCGATGGCAAATTCTTAATTGTTGCCTAATTAGGGTTGCGGTAATCAATGCATAAGCGAAATGAACCGTCTTTCATAACTAACTACACCGAATTAGGTTAGGCTATATGAATCCATATCTTAAAACTTACTTAACCGAGGTTTTCGATTCTACCAATAATGGTACTAGCTGTCTTGGAGATTTCATAATAATGCAGTCCTAAATGGGATATAAACCTTAACTCTGCCTGCTTCTCAGGGGTAAACAGGGTAGTCTTAGGAGAAGACAATCAGGTTACAAGGAGGTTACAGAGATTTTCCATATCTCAAGCTCCAGTTCATCCATCATTGCTTGTGTCAAATAAGTGACATATTTATGTTATAAGTCCACGGATTCCTTAATCGGGAATATTTATTTGGAAAATTCTATTATGGATATCTTCTTTGAATACCATTAGCTGACTTTAGTACTCTATAACTATTGGAATATCTTTGTGGTCCCATGCATTAAACCTCCATACTGATCAGGCATGGAAGCAATCTATGGAACATATTAAGATATACCAATCCTCATATGGCGCTTTTATCATGCTATTTGGTATTCGCAATCGTTTAAAGATCAAAGAGATATCAATTTCATTTGAATGCATTTATCTGGAGAGAGAGTACATTGGATTTTTATGACTGAAGATTTCTGACAGGAACAGAAGAATAGTTCTGGTGAATTTTCTACCTGTAAGTTTACCTTACACTTAATATATATAGGGTTCTTATGAAAAGTTTTAAAAATTTGTTATACTTATAGTTTATGAAGGATTTACTGGTATCTGAACCAAAATAAAAACTCTTAGCATTTAAATTACTGATAAAATGTCAAGGAATGTACCTGATGCCATTATTTATGGACTAGCTCAGGCATTTTAGGCGCTTTCAATTTTTGGCTTTACTTCCTCAGTCGCATTTCCTTTGACAGATTTAGGGCACGTAGTCTTGATGTGGCCTTTCTCATTACAGCCGAAGCAGACTGCATTCTTCATGTCTTTGCAGTCCAACGTTTTATGTCCCTTAGACTTGCAGATCCCACAATGTAGAGGTCGAGGCTCAAATCTGCATTTCCCGTAGTGGCGCTTCTTGCAAGTCTTGCATACAGGTTTCTGGTTGGACTTTTGTTTATTCTTTTTCTTAGAATTTTGGGAGTTATCTTCCTCCCTTTTCCTCTTTAGCTCATCTTTTGCATTTGAGGCATGAACAAGATCCTTCTTATGAGTAAGGAAATGTGGTCCTATGTAAAATTTGGAGCGAGTAGCATGGGGCTCCTTGAACTTTTTTGTAACAACTCTCATTAAAGTATTGAAACCGCCCCATTTGAATTCTCCTATAACAATAGTTATCATTCAAGTATTGAAACCGCCCCATTTGAAGCACTGTATGGAAGAAAATGCAGAACTCCAGTTTGTTGGGCAGAAATAGGAGAAAGTCAATTATCAGGTCCAGAGATTGTACAAGAAACGACTGATAAAATTTCACAAATCAAGGAAAGACTGAAAACGGCTCGAGATCGCCAGAAGAGTTATGCAGACAATAGATGCAAGCCGTTAGATTTCCAAGTGGGAGACAGAGTACTATTAAAAGTTTCTCCTTGGAAAGGAGTTGTTAGATTCGGTAAGAAAGGAAAGCTAAGTCCAAGATACGTAGGACCATTTCCAGTAATCCAACGTATAGGACCAGTTGCTTATCGTTTACAACTACCAGAAGAGTTAGCTGGAGTACATGATGTATTTCATGTATCCAATCTCAAGAAATGTCTAGCAGACGAATCTCTGGTAGTACCTCTTCAAGACATAGAGGTAAACGAAAAGCTAAAATTTGTTGAGAAACCTCTTCAGAAAGAAGACAGAAAAGTAAAGTTTCTCAAGCACAAGCGACTAGTGCTAGTTAAAGTCAAATGGGATTCAAAGAGAGGAGCTGAATACACTTGGGAGCTGGAATCAGAAATGAAGCGAAAGTATCCACACTTATTCCAGTAAATCTCGAGGACGAGATTTTTATTAAGGTAGGGAGAATGTAACAACTCTCATTAAAAAGTCCTAATTATTACTTTAATTGTCCATTAGGAAACCCTAATTAAGAAACCCAAGTGATTCTGAACAAACCCTAAAATTTTCAGAACAATCGGAATCAGGAGCAGGGCCCCTAAAACTCAGGGGGGGGGGTAAACCCTATTAGGTAATATCCACACAGTTTTACATGTATTGCGAAATTGATCGAGCGTCCAACTCAGCTAAGCTACTGGGACACAAAGCAAGCCTATGGTAGACTAGGGTCTCTCGCGCCACGCGACGCGCACAAGGAGACCTTTCGCGTGGCGCGAGGGGGGCATTTTTCAAGTATAAATAGAACAGTCTGTTTCAGGCAATTGAGCGTTCGTTCGACGTTCAAATTCGAATTGTACGTTGAGTTATAGCATAAACAGTCCCAAAACACACACTGATCACGAAGTGCTGCCACAATTCAGGGTAATAACTCGATCGCTGTTACGATTCAATGTCCGATTTATTAAACTATCCAATGGATGTTTAAGTGCTGCCCACATTAGGGTTTATGCTTTGTCATTCGTCGTTAAATCGATGGATGTTTAAGTATCGCACTTTGTCATTCGTTGTGAAGGTTATAATCTCGTGAGTTATCGTGAATGATGTATTAAGTTACTAACCTAGTTTGTGTGCATGATTATTTAAACTAGGTTATCAAGGCTAATCAGTAGGATAAGCTCTGTTAAATCTGCAATGTGAGTCATTCTCTTTTTATCAAATTACTTTCAAAAAGCATGTTTATTTTCAAAAGTTATAATTACAGGGATTAAGTCTTTGTAATCACCATATTACAGCCGGTATGTGGGGTTTTGTATACATTACTTGATAATCTTCACCATTGGACAACGAGTTAGCCAATGGGTGATATGACCATAGTCACAGAAACGAGTCGAGTGACA
The DNA here is from genome assembly GCA_030545235.1 of Helianthus tuberosus. Classification (NCBI taxonomy): domain Eukaryota; kingdom Viridiplantae; phylum Streptophyta; class Magnoliopsida; order Asterales; family Asteraceae; genus Helianthus; species Helianthus tuberosus. Next base: position 28,387 of record JARYGA010017532.1, read on the forward strand.
AATACCGAGGGTAGTTGGTTGATATCTGAAACATTGTAATTGCTCTTAATACTGTAAATTATAACAAATGTGTCGTTTTAGTAAATAGAATGATTCACTCAGTATTTCCCGCTGACAAAACATTTTTCAAACATGTTTCAGGTGATCTGTTGTGATCCAGGAAAAGTGCCGTGAAGCACTATCAGCTTAAGGAAGTGGCTCAGTATAAAATAAAGAAACATGTTTTGTAAAATAAAATATTTCTTCGTGAAATCTCAAGATTGTAAATTACCGGGTTTTATCCCAAAGTTGTAAAATAAAATAATTGGGAAATATTTAAATTTTAAAAAGATCCTGATAATAAACTTCCGCTGTTAATTAAATACCACGGGATTTCTGTCCCGCGGCTCCTGAAACGGGTCAAACCGGGTCGGGGGCCGTGACAGAAATAAGGTGGTATCAGAGCCACTGATCTAAGCCTATTAAGTATTTAGAAATACTTAATTTTACTGATTGCCAAGTATGTGATTATGTGTTTTATTAACTGATTATTTGTTAATTACAGTATGGGTAAACAAAAGCTGTCAAATATCTATCTTAAACTAGATAGGTCATCCAACGAGAAGGGAAGTTCATCCCAAACAAAAACTTATTTAATTCCTGAAGAAGGAATATTTGTCCGTAAAGCACAATATGAAGAACCACTTTCTCCTAATAGAAGAAGTTTGATTATTAGGAAAAGTCAGGAGGAAATAAGGAAAAACCGAGAGAAGAAAGTTAAACAGGAAACCCAGGATTTAATCAGTAAATCACCTTGGGAGGACAAATTAGATGAGAAATGGGCAAACCTTTATATGCTAGCCACAGTAGCAGAAAATGCAAATCTCTAAATACTCAAAAGTTTTAGCACTTTTATTTTCCAGAAACCTTATTTAGTAAATAAATAAGTTTACAGTAAATCGTAGTATAATTTACTTGTCAGTTGTTTTATGTATGCAATAATATTTACGGCTTATCTATAAAATTTTGTTATTTTATTTTAACAATTGGTATGTATTTTGCATATACGCTAAACAGCATGAATGAGATATCTGAAGGTTTAGAAAATCTTAACCTCTATCCCGTTAAGATAGAAGTTTCCAAGGAATTCACCGGTTACTTCGCTGATAAAGAAGAACCCATGGAATTTCAATCCAAACCACTGGCAAAACCTAAACCCAAGAAAAGAAGCAGATTTGTGGGCTGGAGGCGTGTACGTAGGAAAAAGCCAGCAACAAGAAAGGTTATTACAACTGAAGAACCAAAAGACAAAGGAAAAGGGGTAGAAATTGAGGAAAATGTTAATCAAGTAGAGATAGAAGCTGAGAAGAGTTTTAAACAAACAGAAAGAGAAATCGGAGAAAGTTCTAGACAGAAACAGAAAATGACTCCTTGGGAAGTTTTAGATCATAAATTAGTAATGAGTGACCTCATCGGACCTGCCGATGGAAACCTTGAACCAGCTAATCCAAACCTTATATTTACTGAAGAAGATCTTTTCAGCTACCCACTAGAAGCTCCAATCCCAATCAATCTGGAACCTGCTATTCCAGATCCTATTGTCCAACCTCAACCACTACCAGTAGAATTAGATGAATGGTGGACAACTGATTGGCAACACCAAAATCTTTTAAACAACCCTGATACATTTTTCCCACAAGTTGACCCAGAACCTCCACTATACCCAACTATGAGCCCGGAGAATCTGGCTGAACTTCGTCTCTGGGGCGAAGAGTTAATTAATGCAGGAAATAGGATTAGGGATGTTGGAGAAAGAGTTACTTGGAAGTATGACGAAAGGGAGCGTCGTTTTTAAGAAATTAGCTGACCAGATAATGGGAGTTTGCAGAAATATTTGTTAATAAATAATCATAATAACCAGTATGTGTAATAACTTAACAATAAAACGTTGTATGATAATCGTGTGTACGAGGCATAATATAATATATAGAAATGAAACTTGTGAAATCGATAATTTTGGTTATACATGTTAATGTGATTATGTGCAAACTGTTTTATTATATTTATATTTATACTAATTATTTATATAAAATTAATTATCAGATGGCAAACATTGGTAATGAACCAGTAAATGAAGTTAATCAGTCTGAGCAACATCCAGGAGATCAATATATGACTAGGCAAGATATCGAAAATATTGTTGCTCAAGGGATAGCCAATGCTATTCCAGCAATTGTTGCTGCTGTAAAGAATCCAATCGAACCGCAACAAATCGTTCCTAGTAAACGTATTTCTGAAGATAACTTCAGTAATAGTGTAAACAGAGGCAATGATCATGTTAATCATAATGCGGAACCACATCAAGCTCCATTACCTAAGAAAATGAAAACTGCAACACCTGGTTGCACTTTCAAAGAATTCCTTGCTTGTAAACCTACGGAATTTGCAGGCAATGAAGGAGCAACTGCATCACTGCGTTGGTTAGAGAAAACTGAAGCAGTAATTGCAATAAGTAAATGTGCTAAAGATGATCAGGTCATGTACGCATCAAATCTCTTCAAGGAAGGAGCACTCGAATGGTGGAACACTGTGTTACAATCAAAAGGAAGAATAATAGCTTATGCCATGACTTGGGAAGAATTTAAGGGTTTTGTAGAAAGAAAATTCTGTCCCGAGTATGAAAAGGAACAGATGACAAATAAGTTCCTAAATCATCGGATGATGGGTGTAGATTGTCGCGGTTATACTTCGACATTCTTTGAATATGCTAGAGTGGTACCAACGCTGGCTTCGCCAGAACCGGTACTCATTTCTCGCTACATTTGGGGACTGATTAGTGAAATCCGCAATATCGTTAAAGCTGCGAGACCTCGCACTATTGACGATGCTGTGGAATTAGCTAATACCCTAATCGATGAACTAGTACGCACCCAAGATGAAAACAGGAAGAAGGAATTAGCTCAGAAAATTACCCAAGGATTTCGTACGGGTAATAATAGCAACTTCAACAGAAGAGGAACGGGAAAATCCTCAACTATGCCATTCTGCAAGAATTGCAAAAGAAAACATTATGGAAGATGTAATGTAACCTGCAATTTTTGCAAAATGGTAGGACATCGGGAAGAAGATTGCAGAAAGAAAACAACGATCTGCTATAACTGTGGAGAAAAATGACATTTTAAACCAGAATGTCCTAAATTAATCAAACCAGCAGACAACAAAACCAAGGCGACCGACGGAACTATTAAGAAGAATGCCAGGGCATTCCAGCTAACCACCAAGAAGCAGAACTCATCCCAGATGTGATAGCGGGTACGTTCTTAGTTCACAACATTTATGCCAAAGTATTATTTGACTCTGGTGCAAACCAAAGTTTTATAAATACTTCATTCTGCCAAGCTCTTAATTTACCTTTAACCAATATTAGGCAGATTTTTACAGTTGAAACAGCAGACGGAAATTCAGTTATAATAGATAAAGTTTTGCAAGAAGAAAATATAGAACTTTTTGGACATAAATTCTCTGCAAAACTATTGCCGATGAAATTAGCTGAATTTGATGTTGTATTAGGAATGGATTGGTTAGTAGCTAACCATGCTCGAATCCTTTGTGATCAGAATTCCATAGAAATCCAATCACCCACCGGAGAAGTAATTAAGATTACAGGAGATAAACCACGTAAGCCCATGAAGTTCATATCAGTAATGAAAGTTGCTAATTATGAACGGAAACAAGGAATAGTGTATATGATTTCGGTAATCATTAGTACTAAGGGTAAAGATCTTAAGGAAATACCAGTAGTCTCAGAATACCCAGATGTATTTCCAGAAGAGTTACCAGGGTTACCACCAGACAGGGAAGTAGAATTTAGGATTCATCTAATTCCAGGAACTACACCGATAGCCAAGGCATCTTATCAGTTAGCACCCACAGAAATGTTAGAACTAAAAACACAATTAGATGAATTACTAAGTAAAGGATTCATACAACCTAGCTCATCCCCTTGGGGAGCGCCAGTGTTGTTTGTAAAGAAGAAGGATGGTTCAATGAGAATGTGTATCGATTATAGAGAATTAAATAAGGTTACAATTAAGAATCGATACCCATTACCTAGGATTGATGATCTGTTTGATCAACTTCAGGGGGCTAGATATTTTTCTAAGATAGATTTACGCTCCGGATATCATCAATTGAAGGTACAAGAAGAAGACATACCTAAAACTGCTTTCAGAACTAGGTATGGTCATTATGAGTTTACAGTCATGCCCTTTGGATTAACGAATGCACCTGCTGCATTCATGGACATGATGAATAGGATCTGTAAACCATATTTGGATAAATTTGTAATTGTTTTTATAGACGATATACTTATTTATTCCAAAAGTCAGACAGAGCATTGTGAACACCTTCATGTACTCTTAACTTTGTTAAGAAAAGAAAAGCTTTATGCCAAATTCTCGAAGTGTGAATTTTGGTTGCAAGAAGTGCAATTCTTAGGACATATAGTGAATCACGAAGGGATTCATGTAGTTCCTGCTAAGATAGAGGCAATTACCAAATGGAAGGTTCCATAAACAGTAATGGAAATTAGAAGTTTTATAGGTTTAGCTGGGTACTATAGACGGTTTATTAAGGATTTTTCCAAGATAGTTGTTCCATTAACTAAGCTAACCTGTAAAGCGGTTAAGTTTGAATGGGGACCAAAGCAAGAAGAAGCCTTTAGAATATTAAAGCAGAAATTAACAAATGCACCAATCTTAGCCTTACCAGAAGGAACTGAAGATTTTGAGGTATATTGTGATGCTTCAAAACTAGGATATGGATGTGTGCTTATGCAACGCAAAAAGGTGATTGCATATGCTTCAAGGCAACTGAAAAAGCACGAAGAAAATTATACAACTCATGATTTAGAATTAGGAGCCGTAATTTTTGCCCTTAAGATGTGGAGACATTATCTGTATGGAAGTAAATTTACTGTTTATACAGATCATAAAAGTTTAAGATATATATTTGGGCAAAAAGAGTTAAACATGAGGCAAAGGAGATGGATGGAAATCCTAAGTGACTACGACTGTGATATTCAGTATCACAAAGGAAAGGCAAATGTAGTTGCAGATGCCTTAAGTCGTAAGTATTATGAGAAACAACGAAGGGTTCGTGCTCTCAGATTAAATCTACAAATAGATTTAATGGAACAATTGAAGAATGTTCAAACTACAGCAATCAAGGATGATGCTGAAGGAATGAAAGGACGAATAAAGGAATTAGAACAAGGAGCAGATGGAATTTGGAGATTTCACAAAAGTAGAATTTGGGTACCTAAGCAGGGAGACTTAAGACCTAAAATTTTAGAAGAAGCCCATAAGTCTAAATATACCATGCACCCAGGAAACAATAAGATGTACCAAGATTTAAGAATGAATTTCTGGTGGATAGGTATGAAAAAGGATATAGCTAGATATGTTTCTAAGTGTCTTACTTGTTCACAAGTTAAGGCAGAACACCAGAAACCTTCAGGTCTACTACAACAACTAGAAATGCCTGTATGGAAATGGGAACTCATAACAATGGATTTTGTTACTAAGTTACCCAAAACCAGAAAAGGTAATGACGCGATTTGGGTAATTGTGGATCGATTAACCAAATCTGCTCACTTTCTACCTATGAAAGAAACCTTTAGCATGGAAAAATTTGCAAAGTTGTATGTAGATGAAGTTGTATCCTTACATGGAGTTCCACTCTCCATTGTTTCGGATAGGGATAGTCGTTTCACTTCTCATTTCTGGAAAAGTTTCCAGCAAGCTATGGGAACTCGACTAAACCTAAGTACGGCATATCATCCTCAAACGGACGGGCAAAGTGAAAGAACAATCCAAACTCTAGAAGACATGCTCAGAGCATGTGTGATAGATTTTGGTGGAAATTGGGACGATCACTTACCTTTAATCGAATTCTCCTATAACAATAGTTATCATTCAAGTATTGAAACCGCCCCATTTGAAGCACTGTATGGAAGAAAATGCAGAACTCCAGTTTGTTGGGCAGAAATAGGAGAAAGTCAATTATCAGGTCCAGAGATTGTACAAGAAACGACTGATAAAATTTCACAAATCAAGGAAAGACTGAAAACGGCTCGAGATCGCCAGAAGAGTTATGCAGACAATAGATGCAAGCCGTTAGATTTCCAAGTGGGAGACAGAGTACTGTTAAAAGTTTCTCCTTGGAAAGGAGTTGTTAGATTCGGTAAGAAAGGAAAGCTAAGTCCAAGATACGTAGGACCATTTCCAGTAATCCAACGTATAGGACCAGTTGCTTATCGTTTACAACTACCAGAAGAGTTAGCTGGAGTACATGATGTATTTCATGTATCCAATCTCAAGAAATGTCTAGCAGACGAATCTCTGGTAGTACCTCTTCAAGACATAGAGGTAAACGAAAAGCTAAAATTTGTTGAGAAACCTCTTCAGAAAGAAGACAGAAAAGTAAAGTTTCTCAAGCACAAGCGACTAGTGCTAGTTAAAGTCAAATGGGATTCAAAGAGAGGAGCTGAATACACTTGGGAGCTGGAATCAGAAATGAAGCGAAAGTATCCACACTTATTCCAGTAAATCTCGAGGACGAGATTTTTATTAAGGTAGGGAGAATGTAACAACTCTCATTAAAAAGTCCTAATTATTACTTTAATTGTCCATTAGGAAACCCTAATTAAGAAACCCAAGTGATTCTGAACAAACCCTAAAATTTTCAGAACAATCGGAATCAGGATCAGGGCCCCTAAAACTCAGGGGGGGGGGGGGTAAACCCTATTCGGTAATATCCACACAGTTTTACGTGTATTGCGAAATTGATCGAGCGTCCAACTCAGCTAAGCTACTGGGACACAAAGCAAGCCTATGGTAGACTAGGGTCTCTCGCGCCACGCGACGCGCACAAGGAGACCTTTCGCGTGGCGCGAGGGGGGCATTTTTCAAGTATAAATAGAACAGTCTGTTTCAGGCAATTGAGTGTTCGTTCGACGTTCAAATTCGAATTGTACATTGAGTTATAGCATAAACAGTCCCAAAACACACACTGATCACGAAGTGCTGCCACAATTCAGGGTAATAACTCGATCGCTGTTACGATTCAATGTCCGATTGATTAAACTATCCAATGGATGTTTAAGTGCTGCCCACATTAGGGTTTATGCTTTGTCATTCGTCGTTAAATCGATGGATGTTTAAGTATCGCCCTTTGTCATTCGTTGTGAAGGTTATAATCTTGTGAGTTATCGTGAATGATGTATTAAGTTACTAACCTAGTTTGTGTGCATGATTATTTAAACTAGGTTATCAAGGCTAATCAGTAGGATAAGCTCTGTTAAATCTGCAATGTGAGTCATTCTCTTTTTATCAAATTACTTTCAAAAAGCATGTTTATTTTCAAAAGTTATAATTACAGGGATTAAGTCTTTGTAATCACCATATTACAGCCGGTATGTGGGGTTTTGTATACATTACTTGATAATCTTCACCATTGGACAACGAGTTAGCCAATGGGTGATATGACCATAGTCACAGAAACGAGTCGAGTGACAAATACCGAGGGTAGTTGGTTGATATCTGAAACATTGTAATTGCTCTTAATACTGTAAATTATAACAAATGTGTCGTTTTAGTAAATAGAATGATTCACTCAGTATTTCCCGCTGACAAAACCTTTTTCAAACATGTTTCAGGTGATCTGTTGTGATCCAGGAAAAGTGCCGTGAAGCACTATCAGCTTAAGGAAGTGGCTCAGTATAAAATAAAGAAACATGTTTTGTAAAATAAAATATTTCTTCGTGAAATCTCAAGATTGTAAATTACCGGGTTTTATCCCAAAGTTGTAAAATAAAATAATTGGGAAATATTTAAATTTTAAAAAGATCCTGATAATAAACTTCCGCTGTTAATTAAATACCACGGGATTTCTGTCCCGCGGCTCCTGAAACGGGTCAAACCGGGTCGGGGGCCGTGACATTTTTCACAGCCTTCTTCACAGCTTTTCCAACAGCTGCGTCTATCATAGTTTGAAGAACATCCTTGGAAATTTTAAGGTTTACAATTGTAGCATCATTAGCATGCGTCGTGTCATCAATGGTGCGATTGACTGTTGTCTTATCCGAGTTTGCCATACCCTCTATTGGTTCCTAACACCAATAAAACAATTTCTTAGTTGAAATCCAACAACTGCTACTTCTCATCCTTATGGCCTTAATATATATTAACCACGGTATCAATAACCTATACAGGCTATTATAGCACTTAACATTCTTAATGAACATCATTTAAAATATATATATTAATACTACTTAGCCTAGGTCGCAAAAGACCATCAATGGCATTAAAGATTTGGACCTAGTCCATCACTTTTCTGACAGAGGATCAAAACGTCACACCTGTCTTTATTATATTGAAGAATTTAGGTAGCTTGAAAGCTTGCCATAGGAATATCAGAAAAGAGGGATTCCTATTAGATATAAAATATCCATCTAAGGTTTGTTGGAGCATTTTCTAAAGTATTATCGGCCAATTTCTACCTCGTATTAAATGACCGTATTCCTAATCAGGCGGAGACAACAGTTCTCAACAGTTATCGTTCATTATTGAATCCTATGTGCCAGCATCAAATAAATTTCTGCATAAACTGCTTGATAAGGAAAGGTACCTGCTATATAGTTATCCTTCTGCACCACCTCCTGGCGTTCATCCGGAAGACTCATGCGTTTGTTTTCCTGGCCTCTCCAGGCTTCTTTATAAGCTTTGGGCAGTTGGTTTTGATGTGCCCTTCCTCGTTACAATTGTAACATGTGGCGTTCTTTATCCCCTTGCAATCTATGGTTTTGTGACCCTTGGTCTTGCAAATTCCACACAATTTAGCACGTGGGTCGATTGTACATTTTCCAAAATGTTGCTTTTTGCAGTTACTGCATTTGGGTTTGTTATCAGACTGACTCGAGTTCTTCCTAAACTCGGAATCCTTCCCGCGCTCAGAGTTTCCCTTCTTCTTCTTGTTATATCGATGAGAGTTTTCCTCCTCCCTTTCTCTTCTTCCCTCACCAGAAGCCTTAACAGACTTAATTCTGATTGCATCTAAGGTGAGGGATAAGGATAAGTCCACCGCGGACCTATATGTGGTTGGCCTAGATGCTTTAACATTCCCTTTTATCTCTGGTGCTAGGCCTCCAATGAAACGCGCTATGCGTTTAGGTTCAGGGGTGACTAAATAAGGAACTAGGCGGGACATAGTGTTGAAACTTGTCACATATGCCTGACAATCCAAATTCTCCATGACCAGAGTCAAGAAGTCTGATTCTATCTTTTCTACCTCATGCTGAGGGCAATAGTTTTCCTTGACTAATGCAACAAATTGCTCCCAAGATAAGTTGTAGAGTAGAACCTTTCCCGTGGCTTGGAGCAATGATCTCCACCATGCCAACGCTTCTCCTTTGAATGATTGTGAAACAAATTTCACAACATCTTGCTCCGCACAACCGCTGATGTCAACAACAGCGTCCACCTCATCGAGCCATGTCATGCAATCGATGGCCCCTTTTTCTCCTGTAAAGTCTCTGGGCTTGCATGAGACAAAATATTTATATGAACAGGTCTGAACTGATGCCTCTTGATGAAACACAACTTGTCTAGACGGAATACTCCTTTGATTTAACAAGTCATGAACATCGTCCTCCCTTGACTCATGTGTTTTAAGAGGGGGCTTACTACGAGCCACAGATAGAGTCTTAGAGTGGGTATCATTTGATTCATCATACTGTCGATCAAGAGCTCGAGTAACAGCATAATCTATTATTGCCTGCAGTTCTGCTCCAGTTACATTAATTCTGGTAGTATCATTGTTCTCCTTCATGTGGCTGTTAACTTCATCTAATCCAGCCATGTAGCTTGATTACTACACAAATATTTACAATGATTTATTCAGAGGTTTTTATGGAATCATCATCTTTGACGATTCATCAACCATGGTAATATAAACCATATTGGTTAACTTGTTAGTTATATTTAATTAGTATTTTCCATTATGATTTATCCTAGTTATAAAACATTAAGGATATTAAAGTGGCGCAAAAGGCCTAGTCACAATGACAGTTCTAAATCTTATAAGCCATGATTTCAGAGAATCGAGGCATTAAGGTTTGAATCAAAGTTCATTACCTTCTCTTGACAGGGAGTTGTAGGCTTCAACTGTCTTTTGTCTTTTAGGACAATAGATATAGCCCGTGGGCATTTCCCTTCTGAGGGATGGTTATAATATGATCATCTTCTCAGATGCTATTAGTCGAGATCGTATGGATCCTACCGACTATTATGCTTGGACCTGGTCCAACATTTTTAGACAGGAGGTCAAAGACCACCACTGTCGTTGTCTTATCGGACAACAAGTTTAGCCCGTAGGCACTTCATCACTATCGGATGTTTATAATATGATCATCTTATAGGATGACACAAGCCATGATTTCTAAATCACTAGGCTAGATAAGAAAATTGGAATAATCCAATATAAGGATGACTGTTGTGATTTTCTCGAATCACATTTGTCAAGAGTGCTAACACGTTCTTAGGTGTTAACAAGGATTTGAATCTCTTGAATAGGTCTTACCATCTTGGCCATGTCAAAAATGACACGTGGCTAGGTCTTGTCCTTTTTAGATTTTGCCATTTTATTATAATGGTAGATCTTATAAAAGGAAATTTATTTCATTTTTCATACTTAGAATGAAAATTTAAAGTTAATTATTCCACTATAAATTTAAAAATACAGATGTGCCCTAGTCGGGACTTGAAAGGAATAATGTTGTCCTCGAAGGAACTGAAAGGTAATTAGGTCCTTATAAGGACTATTAAGGAAACGATTTTTTAGCAAAAGGGGTTTCTTCTTCATTCAATTTCTAAATGTTTTCTCCTCAGTTGTACGTTTATCCTAATCGCAGTACAAGGCTCCGCATTCCTCGGCTTCGTATGGGGAGGATTTTCCTTACGGCTCCTTTGCTTGGCGATATATTAAAAGTATATAAAATTGAAAGCAATAGTTCTCCAAAAAGAGACGAGAACATTCCTATGTTAAGTCTAGACTCAGAAGGTCAAGGAATGTGCTAATGTGTCATTGAGATTAAACACAAAAGAGCTAGTGTTTAATTCACTCAATGTTGGCTCTGATACCAACCTGTCACACCCCGATTTCCACGTGTCACCGGTGGGCCCGGTGGGGAGTATCGTGACGTAGTTGAGATCATCATAGTCAAACAACACAATATATAAATGCACAGCGGAAGCAAAAGATAAATATATTACATTCCGAATATAAGTAATGTCAAAGTATTACAACGGAAGGTAAAGGATCCACAGATGGATCAATAAAAGAAAACTGTTCAACAGACTTTAGGCATCTAGAACTTGCAAGATTCCCTAATGATGCCCTGAGCTCCTAGCCAATTACGCGTAGTACCTGTCACTTAACCTTTTGGAAAATACGTCAGTTTACACTGGTAAATACAATTAACTGACTCATTTTGAAAATAGTTTAAGAAAATTGATTTGAATGCACGTGGCACAAAATATCTTTTATAATTTGATTAAAATGCATGAGGCAAAATTAATCTTTTATACTTGGGACAATTTTATTAATAAAGATCTTGTATCCGAATTACATGGTTGTCCAACATTTAGGGCCGGTGATTATACAATACAAGTCGGTCAAGATTAATCGACACACCATAAATATAACTCACAAGAAGATAGCCTTACGAGTGAGTATATCTTTTACATACGCAACAGGAGGTGTTATGCCTACACCTTGTGCTTAAGTTATGGTCATTCACTTTTTAAATGAGCCAAGGATATCCAGGACACGGTCATTAACCCCCAATGTTATTTGTTATCAATCAATACAGATTAAAACGGGATTATGCAATTTAATCATCTCCGATTAAAAGGTTTCTACACCCGACCAAGTGGTATTTTTATAATACCGTATCCCAAGCCCGTATAAGGGAAAATAAGTTAAAAGTATTTACCTGAGCTAGCAATGCAATTTATACTCAGCCGTATATTCTAATCAGCAAGCACAAGTACTTCTACCGGGGCTCTCAATCTAGAACGAAGGTTTTATTAACCTATTAAATTCCTAACGGGTCTTATTTAAGTCGTAACTTAGACCGGTTAGTTTTAAGGAAAGGTTTACGGTTCAAAACGCATGATTAAGCGAAGACCGGAATAGGATATGATTTAGACCCAACAAGTTTGGAGACTTGTATAATATGGGTAAACTAAACACATTCTGGATTTTGAGATAAAAACGATAACGTTTGATCCGTTTCGGCTAATTTATGCAAACTAGTTACATAAACCGAACCGGACGCGAATAACGCATGACGGGTAATCATGAGAGTCATATACAGGTTGCCTAAGTTAATTATGCCTCAAATATGTTATGACATCAGTAAGATGTCTTTCATTATGCCCAAAACGTATTTAAACACAACTAGGCCTCGTATGGGTAGTTTGGTCATTTAAAAGGTTATAAAAGAGTTTAAGTATTTACCTGAGTTACAGGTCTGGTATAATTAGCGAAAATACTTATTTTGATAAGTTATAACAGTAGGATAAAGTATATATGTGAAATTTATCAATTATAACCAAACTATGCACCGAAGGGGCATTTTGGTAATTTCACATAAGCCGTAAAGCTCAAAACTGAAGTCTGAGTTTATCAACCTTTGCTTACTGTTAAAATATTATAATTTTCCTCAAATATCAGTAGGTATCAACCCTTGTATGTTGAAAATAGTTTTAGTACATACTATGCGTTAAAAACGCTTAAAAAAGGCGATTAAAGGCCATTTCCGGGTTCGATACTTAAATCTGATATTTTTATATTTCCAGAAGGCTTAAAATAATTTATTTATCATATGTGATCAGTAGCAAAAGGTTTGGAGTCGTTTAGATATGAAAAACTCATTTTATGGCCCGTAAGGGCAAAACCGACAATTACCGAATTAAGCCTACGACTATAAGTTATGCTCAGCCTAAAATTAATTAAAAATCTTCAAAAATCCCAAAATAATATATTACATCAGTGGGTAATAAGTTTGATATCAAAAAGTATGTTTAAATAGGCTATACGCTAATTATGTCGTTTAATCGCTAATAAACTTTCTAATTACGCTAATGAGCGTAACTCTCAATCTACATCTCCAACTGATGTCAAATTTTGGGTGCAAGTTTATAAATTGGTAACTAAGGTTTCTACTCTTTTACATTTCCAAAAATCACGTTTTAAGGTGAAAAGGGCATAATGGTCAACATATGAGCAATTAACGGAAACGCGTAAACGAATGGGTCAATCAATGAACCAACCACAGAGGGTTATGCTAACATGTAGCCTGGTCCTAAGGAAGCTCTAAGGCATTTCCAAATCATACTAAAGCGGTTCAGAACTGAAGTCAAAGCAAAAGTCAAAGCTTTGAGACTTTCGGTTCCGAATCGGTTCAAAACAGAAAGTTGTCGAATCAAACAAGCTTAGACAAGTTCTTATGCTTATTATCAAGTTATATGAATGATAAAATAGGTTACACGCCTTTTACATCGTTAATTATGCGTTAAACGAAAGATTACATTTATGTTGACTTTTTCTAATCATCTTTGACTCGACAAATGACCTAGTTAGGATGGGAATCAGTGGATGCCCTTTTAAGGGTTTAAAGCCCACATAATTACCAACTTATAACTACCTTTGATTTGGCTAAACACTGAATCAATGGTGATTTATCTTAAAGTCAACCGTTAATTACGACGGCTTGACTTTTAAGCTAATACTAAGCTAAAACTTAATTAAAAGGGGTTAGGCATACTTACCAAGGTCCTATGCACTAATAGAGATGACTTGGGTCTGCTTTGGAGCTCCAGAAGTCCTCAAGAATGCAGATGGAATGGATGATCAAATGTTGCAACTAATGGTCCTATTTATAGTGTTTAAATCACCATAAATTGTTGACATCTAAGTCTATCATGGACCATAAATCATCAACACATGTCCCTAAGTGCCTAGGAATGTTTAGGGGTCGCCCATGGATGAAAATATCTGATCTAAGTCAGTTTAAAAGCTTAAACAGGCTGTTTTCAGTCATTTTCTGCATCTGTGCATCGTAGGCGGCCCGCGTAAGGATCCTTATGGGTTCACGCGGCCCGCTTGGGCCTTCACTTTAGGTTTTACATTTTCCATTTGTTGCATATTTGTCTCTTGGCCCTTCCGAAAGGTCAACTAACTTATATTTTGCACTTTGAGCCCTCCAATTTGACATATAAGGGCTTCAAGTCTTATACCCACTTTGTTAAGCCCTTGGTTAACTTGGTTATCACCCGAAAAGCCATAACTTTCAACGTTTGCACTTTAACCCCTCGCATACGAATTTGATCATAACTTTCTCATACGATAACGAAACTTTATGAAATTTATATCGTGCATTCTGGTGAGCATAATTAACCGTTACAAGGCTTCGGGTTTGCTAAAAGGTCACTCAGAGGTATAACTTAAACATGTTGACACATTTAACCCCTGTGGTTTGTAATCTCCCACTTTCCTTCTTATTTAGCTTCGTATGATCCGTGATTTATTCGTTTGAAGGTATGAGCATCATGTAGGGCAAATGTACAATATATTTATTCACTGTTGACATTTAGAACACGTATATTCACATACTTTTCATGTTTGTCAACTTTTAGTCCCTCTAGAATATTCTTTCTCACGTTCAAACATTATGACACGTGTCAACACATTATAGGACGTGAATTTTTTCGAGGTGTTACATATAACGTTATCACTAAGGCATCATGATGGGGATCCTGGACAGTATCCCTGTCATCATTATCGAACGTGATGACTTTGTTAGTTGTGAGGGTCGACATCCTTGTCGGCTTATCTCCCCTTTCTGCTTTAGCTTCCTTCGCGTGTCTTTTTGCCGCAGAATATGATGTTCCGCATATGTCGGATCCTCCTGAAATAAAGTTAATTATCTTTGCATCTGCAGGAGGAGACGCTGCCCGTTCAGGATCCTTCTCAGGATCCTGACCTTTATTCTTCTTTCTTCCCAAGAGGTCCTTCAGATATCCCTTACTCAAGAGATTGCTTATTTCCTTTCTCAAAGCGATACAATCTTCAGTAACATGCCCGAAATCCTCATGGAAGTCACACCACTTGGACTTGTCCTTCCAATCAGCCTTTTGTTGATTCTTTCGGGGCCACCTTGCTTTGTCTCCTAAACCCTGCATAGCATACATCAGTTCAGGTATGCTAACAGAAAAACAATATTCAGACAACTCAGGATACTCCTCAGGATCCTCGTCTTCAACATCATTCACCTTTTTTCCATCATTTCTGCCCTACGGTTTAGAACGGTATGGTTTATACGAGGATTCTGATTTCCTGTTGGTTGACTCATAGGTTGTGGACGAATTCATCCTCTCTTGCATCTTTTTATCATCCTCCAGGCGAATGTATCTCAAAGCCCTGTTACGAGCTTCGTCCAGATTCCTGCAGGGATTCATTACAAGATTCTGGTAAAATTGAAACTCTTTCTGCAACCCCATCTTGAACGCTTGCACGGCCGTTGCAACATCAAGATGTGGGATATCCAAGGATTCCCGACTAAACTTGTTCACATAATCCCTTAAGGATTCCTGAGGTCCTTGAGTTATCCTGTAAAGGTCACTGGTTAATTTCTCAAAACTCCGGCTGCAAGAAAATTGACTATTAAATAAATTAACTAAATGAGCAAAAGAAGTAATCGAGTGAGGAGGAACATTTAGCAGCCATTTTAAGGCTGATCCTGTTAAGGTAGAACCGAAACCGTTGCACAAGTATGCTTCTTTGAGGTCTGGAGGGATAGGGTTGATTTCCATCCTTTCCCTATACTGGGTAATATGCTTCTCAGGATCCGTAGTTCCGTCAAAGAGCTTCATGTTGGGGGTTTGAAATCTTTTTGGGATTTCAGCATCACAAATAGGATATGCAAACCGGGATATCTTGTGGCTGTCCTGGGATACTTCAGGAATTGGCTGAACCACCCCAGGTACACTGGATATCATGTCCTTCAGTTTTTGAAGCTCCCTGGAAAATGCTGACGTCATGCCTGCATCCTGCAAAGATCCAACACCATAAGTAGCAAGAGTATTATTATTATTAGATACATTACCAGCTTGGGGGTTCTGGCCATATCCTGAAGCATATCCTGAGCTCCTCACAGTTGATACTCTTACTGAAGAAGGTATCTCAGGAGTATGATTCTGGGAATGGGTAGGCACAATATTCCCCCGGTTATCCTCAGTATAGACTGCAGAACTGAAGTTCAAAGCCCTGGGTTGCAAGGGAGTGACAGTATCTTCGGCAGACCGACTCGGGCCAGACTTCAAGAGTTGTATCTCTCTCATCAGCATCTGGTTGGTCTCCTGCTGCTGCCTCATCTGTTCCTGTACACTACCAAACAAATTTAATATCTCTTCGTTAGAAGCTAAAACTGGACCAGATCCCTGGACATTGCAAGCAGGGATAACATCCCGAGCCACATAACTTTCAGTTCCTTGCGAAAAGGCTTGCATTCTCGGAGGAGGTGGTGGAAGCACTGAACCAATTGTTGCAGAGGTTGTAGCAGACACGGTGGAAGAGCTCATGTTTGATCTTGAGGCCATTGAAAATAGTGTGGCAAAAAGTTTTGAAAATAGAAAACCAAGTAAGGATTTTGCAAAAGCTTTTAGTAGAAATATCACCACTTGCCCCACGGTGGGCGCCAAATTGTTTTGGTCAAAAATTACCGAAGCAATTAAGTGATCAAATTAGTTAAGTGAGGTAGTGTGCTAAAAATACGTGTCGAAAATATGTTAATCAAGTTATTTGCAAAAACAGTTTCAGGATACGGCTCAGGATATAGAGCTGTATCTATGATCAAACAATGAGCAAAAATGTAAAGGGTGACATGAGATGTACGAGGAAAGCCCTTGATCAATCTAGATCGCCGGCACAAAACCTCGGGAGCTGAAAATCGCAGCTGCCTTGTTTTTCTATTGCTTCAAATATCAGGATACAGTGCAGGATATGATGCGGATCAACTAGGTGTTACAATGTAATTTGAGTACAAGTGTTTGTGTGTAATGATTGCTAGTAGCTAGAGAGTTAAGTGTGCGAAAGAGAGTGAGTGACTTAATCTGATCCGATCAATCTATTTATAGTTAAACGAAATCAACTAACTATCCTATTAAACCGGGATGCTTCGAATATTCCTCAAGTGAACGTTGTAGTCCACTTCTTCCGGGTTCAACGTCTCTCATATAACTGGTTTGCCCGAGTCTTAAGGAGAAGAGGTCCACTTGACCGTTAGGGACCCGCACCTTCTAATCTGCACGTGGTTAAATTAGTCATTATCAGGATATCACATCAGGATGTTACCAATATCCTGATCCGGTATCCTGATCACAAATAAACAATCAAAAGCAGAATATTAGTCAGGATATATATGGCCCATAACAATAATCATGCACCATCTTCTCCATCTTTTAGAACACCATTTCTTTAAGCATGCATGGACCTTCCCCTTTTCAATGATTACACATTTACAAGATCATTATAAAATTGACATTACCTCTGTGCACTTCAAAACCCACTCATCCGTCTCTATCTTCCTTAACATATCTCTCTTTCCGGCTGCCACTTTAACCTTTCCGATCAGCCCCTTTTTGAATACCAAATACAAAAGCAAACCACTTTGGTTCTACTCGAACCCCCGCAACCGTAGTCGACCGTTAGAAGCATCGCAAGAACCGTCACCCGTCACGGTAGATCTTCCCGGCCCCAACCATCGCTGAACGCCACCACCACTGTAGCCGCCACCAAGCACCGACGATTCCGCAGGTAGCCGCAACCCTTCCAATCTGTATAAGTTCCGTGTATCGATCAATTCTAGTTGAGTTCATTTTGATTCGTTTATGTGCTTAAATATTCAAACCATGAAATAAACTAAACCAATGGTGGTTGTAAGGTCCTTAATTAAAACTTTAAAGATGGTGCAACTGTTATTGTCTATGCTTAATAGTTAACTAAATTTGGTTAGTAAAAGAGTAGAGCTTGACTTAATGGTAAACGTATGTGCATCTTACACCAAGGTCGCGGGTTCTTGTTGGTTCGAAAGTGACTCGTTACAGCTTGTTTTCATCTAATAAAGTTTTTGCTTATTATGGTTTTGGATTTGCTCTGTGTTCTGTTTAACTTCAACCTAGCCCAAGGGTCTAGTTACTTATATCTATGTAGATATATATTATCAAAGCATTTTGTTTATATTAACTATATATCTTAGTTTAGTTTTCTTAGTATCTGATAGGAGGGTTTGAATGACAATGATAACTAAATAAGTAAAGAAGATGGAATTACTAAAAGTACAATTTGTGTTTCAGAAAGTCAAGGCTACAATTTAACTTAGTATTTGATATATTGATTTAAATTTATATTTTGTTTTTATTAAACTTTATGAGTTTCAAGGTCGTTAACCTACCTTCTAAAATTTCTAGAATATGGATTTGGATAAACAATCACAACAATAAATATTAGTTTGAATATGTTAATATCATAGTATGTAGGTTGACGTAGAAACTCCAATAAAACATGTAACTAAATTAATAATTCATCAAACTGGTAAAACATTTATATTAAGATTTATAAAATAAAAGTTGATGTAGATAATATTGGAGTTACAAATCAAAAATATTAACACAATTGTTAAGAAACAAATCATAATGATACCAATACTCAAGCTTGACACAATTTGGGTCTTTTGGATAAGCATACCCTACAAACGTTAAAATTATATATCTCATCTAGTACATATTATTGTAGGTTACTACAACCCCCTAGAAGAACGAATCTAACATTATTACTTATCATCATTCCAGGTACGGACTCTTGAACAACTTATGTGCACGAATTTAAGTTTTCACTACCTTGTAGTTGGAGAATTAGATTCGTTATTTTATGCTTTTGTGATCTTCAAGATTATTTGTTATTATAGTTATATATATAGTTATGTAATTGGCAAATGTCGAATATGACGCACTGAACTATTGATTGTGTCGCACCGAAAGGTGACGCGCTGAAAAACTGACTGTGAACTACTGAATGTGATTTTGTGACGCACTGAATGTGAAGTGATTAGCATTGAGCTACTGAATGTGGCACACTGAAGGTGACTAATTGAATGTGTTATACATATATTGTTATATATATACATATATATTGTTAGGAAATTGTATATTTTATTGTTGTTGTTCCACTGAGTAAACCTCGTTTACTCAGGCGTACATTTTCCTTCTGATGTACGTTAGGTTACAAGGATTATTCGGGAAGACTTAGATGGATGGCTCGAGGGATTAAAGGCGCACATGGATTTTTATAAAGATTT
>JARYGA010017533.1:0-64868 GCA_030545235.1 Helianthus tuberosus
AACCGAGATAGTTAGGGGGTTTGAATCCGCATAAAAGGGTTAGCTCTCTCTCGGCTGATTCAGTTGCAACGGGATTTCTTCTCCGGTGATTCTGCAAAAAAGAACACCGTTTGCCTCGCCAAGGGGAGAAGAGGGTTCTCTCCTTGACCCGACTCCGGCGTGAGAATAAGTATTGGTAACGGAGAAGATAAGTATTTGAGAAGTGAGTGTGATCTGAGTTTATACCTGAACAGTTCTCTTATTTATAGCCGGGAGTTTGGGAGGGAAAATCTGTTATTGAAAAGATGACGGAATATACTAACGCCGTAGCGGTTATCTTTTCTTCCGTTAAGTTCTTTGATCCTTTGTTAAGTTGCCTCGATCCGATGTGGATGCACACGGATCGTGGTTTGATCAATGGCTGGGGGATTGCCATGTGGAAAGTGATTAAGTGGAGATTACTCTCTAATTGCATGCCTTTGTTGTGATTTCAGGGTTGCTTGTGGTGATGACACGTGTCCAGACGGTTATAACCGTCTGGGTAGTGCACGATTGTATTTCTTTCTAGAAGATTACTGCTGTAATCTGGTGTGACACCTTGCTGTGTGGATACAGACGAATAATCCTCAAGTATGGGTAAAATAGTATCCAAGTCTGGATATTTAGGCAGAAGTATTGAACAAAGGATTTTAATCCTTTGTTTAAATGGGAAAAACGCAAGGATTTATGTTTTCCTTTTGGGCGCGCGATTATGAATCGCTGACTCTTCTTTCTTTGTAAGACCAAGGCGCGGCCGCGCAAGGTCGAAAGGTTAGAAAGATTGGTTCGTGGTATGGTCTCAAATCCTTTTTATGAGGTTTTTGGGACCTTACCCCTTCAACAAGGGATTTATCCGACCAAGCTTCTCGCCTTGGGGAGCTCCGGTCCTGTTTGTCAAGAAGAAGGACGGTAGTTTTCGTATGTGCATCGACTACCGGGAGCTGAACAAGCTGACGATCAAGAATAGATATCCTCTGCCAAGAATCGATGATCTATTCGATCAACTGCAAGGCTCAAGCTTTTATTCAAAGATCGATCTTCGATCTGGATGCCATCAGTTAAGGATACAAGAGGAGAGTATCCCGAAGACAGCCTTCAGAACTCGTTATGGACACTACGAGTTCCTTGTTATGCCGTTTGGTTTGACAAACGCACCTGCAGTCTTTATGGACTTGATGAATAGAGTTTGCAAGCCGTACTTGGACAAGTTCGTGATTGTGTTTATCGACGACATCTTGATTTATTCAAAGACGAAGGCTGAGCATGAGCAACATTTAAGAGCTATTTTGGAGTTGCTGAAGAAGGAACAGTTGTATGCCAAGTTCTCTAAGTGCGAGTTCTGGCTACGTGAAGTCCAATTTCTTGGACATGTGGTTAATGGAAGTGGAATCCATGTTGATCCCACAAAGATCGAAGCGATCAAGAATTGGGAAACGCCTAAGACGCCAACCGAGATTCGACAATTCTTGGGTTTGGCTGGCTACTATCGAAGGTTCATTGAGGATTTTTCAAAAATCGCTTAACCTTTGACACTCCTCACACAGAAAGATAAGAAGTTTGATTGGGAAATCAAACAGGAAGAAGCATTCCAGATATTGAAGGATAAGCTCTGCAATGCGCCAATCTTAGCACTACTGGAAGGTACAGATGATTTTGTGGTATACTGTGACGCCTCACGTCAAGGATTGGGTTGCGTGTTGATGCAACGCCAAAAGGTTATTGCTTACGCATCGCGTCAACTGAAAGTGCACGAAAAGAACTATACCACACATGATTTGGAACTTGGCGCAGTGGTATTTGCATTAAAGATCTGGAGACACTACCTTTATGGTACAAAGTGTACAATCTTTACAGATCACAAGAGCCTACAGCACATATTCAACCAGAAAGAGTTGAATATGAGGCAAAGACGATGGGTTGAGTTGCTGAACGATTATGACTGCGAGATAAAGTATCACCCAGGGAAGGCGAATGTGGTCGCCGATGCCCTAAGTCGAAAGGAGAGGATCAAGCCCATAAGGGTTAGGGCTTTAGAAATGATTATCCGAACCGATCTTTCCTTGCGCATTCGTGCCACGCAGAAAGAAGCTCTCAAGGAAGGAAACCTTGAAGAAGAATATCTCCGTGGGATGGAGAAGCTACTGGTACCAAACGAGGAAGGAACGTTATGTTTTGAGAAAAGGATTTGGGTTCCTTTGTTTGGAGGTTTAAGGAAGGTTATTTTTGATGAAGCTCACAAGTCGCGGTACTCTATCCACCCTGGAGCGGATAAGATGTACCAGGATCTCAAAGATTACTATTGGTGGCCTAGGATGAAAGGCGATGTTGCTGTGTATGTGAGCAAATGTTTAACATGCGCCAAGGTTAAAGCCGAATACCAGAAGCCTTCAAGACTTCTGCAACAACCCGAGATTCCTAAGTGGAAATGGGAACAAATCTCCATGGATTTTATTACGAAATTGCCAAGAACGCCGAGAGGCCATGACACTATTTGGGTAATAGGGGATTGATTAACGAAGTCAGCACACTTCTTACCTATCGGACAGAAGGATAATACGAGCAAATTGGCTGAAATTTACATGAGAGAGATCGTCACGCGCCATGGAGTACCTCTCTCAATCATCTCTGATAGAGACGGAAGGTTTGTGTCAAGGATATGGAAATCCTTCCAAGAAGCCTTTGGCTCACAATTGAATCTGAGCACTGCGTTTCATCCGCAAACTGACGGTCAGAGCGAGCAAACGATACAGACTTTGGAAGACATGCTGAGAGCGTGTGTTATGGATTTGGGCGGTAGCTGGGACAAACATTTGCCTTTGGTCGAATTTTCATACAACAACAGCTACCACACCAGTATTGGTGTCGCGCCATTTGAAGCCCTTTACGGACGCAAGTGCCGATCACCCTTATGTTGGGCTGACGCAGGTGATAGGCAGCTTGCTGGTCCCGAAATCGTCCAAGAGACGACAGACAAGATTGCGCAGATTCTTAAACGCATCGAAGCAGCTCGCCACAGACAGAAGGCCTATGCGGATCCAAACCGGAAACATGTGGAATTACAAGTTGGAGAAATGGTGTTATTGAAAGTTTCACCCTGGAAGGGTGTGGCACGCTTCGGAAAGCGTGGGAAGTTAAATCCACGCTACATTGGTCCTTTCAGAGTTTTGGAAAGAATAGGACTAGTAGCATACAAGTTGGACCTACCTACTGAACTCCATTCTGTTCACGATACATTTCATGTATCCAACCTGAAGAAAAGTCCAACTCAAGATGACATTGCCATTCCCATCGACGAGATCCATGTTGACGACACGCTCCATTTCGTTGAAGAACCGGTGGAGGTTACGGATTGGAAAGTAAACAAGACCCGCCGGAGCAGTGTCAAGCTCGTCAAAGTCCGTTGGAATGCCAGACACAGTCCTGAGTACACCTGGGAGCGTGAGGACCGGATGAAAGAGAAATACCCCCACCTTTTTCCTAAGAACCCTGCACCTACAAGCAGAACTTAAATTTCGGGACGAAATTTATTTAACGGGGGGAGAATGTGACAACCCTCACTAAACCAGGTATCCGTACAACTTAATTAATAATTAATTACTACTTAATTACTGTGCTTGCTTGAACTTGTGAATAAACTGCTACTTGAATACTGATACATGTACTTACCTGCATCATACTTTACTTGCTGTCACTACATTATTTACATGACTGAACCTTAGTGACAAACATGATGCACAAAAAGCACAGTAGCACTATAACGGATAACCTATTGAACATGCTGATAAAGCCAGCATCAGGCAAACACTGCCTCTAAGGCCTGTATGAGCCAGAAATATTTTGCTACACTAGTGGTGAGTGTAGGGATACAAGGGTTGTAGAACTGCGTCTCTAGGAATAAGTTACAATGACTGGATGTGCCTAAAACGTACTCTAAGTACAAAACTCAGCACTTTACATAATAATTCAGCATTAAGCTACCTAATAAAGTGCCAAAACATGAGGAAAATATTCCCGACACTTTGGAGGAATAAGTTGTGTCACTAAAAATGGTATTAACGACACTTTAAAGCTTGTTTAACGCTTTAACGGATTACTATCCAACCGAACAACCGGACTATACCCGGAACATGAAAATATTGTTATTTTCATTATTTATCTTTTTCTGAGCCAGTTAGGGTCCCTGATTACCCTAACACCCTTTGTAACGCGTGACACACCACTAACCGGGTTAAGCACTTAACTAACTTACTTAACCTGACTAGTATCCTAACTATCTAGTTGGAATCGGACTAGGACCCCCCCCCCCCTTGCTAACCGTCCCCAACTAAGGGGGGACACACTTGGTACAATTTTGATTAATTTAATCCTAGTGTTTAATATCTAGGAGGCATATGAACCATTGGTTAAACATGTTGAAAATTATCTATAAGATCATCACTTAACACAACATTACACACACTTAACACCAAACTTCACACACACTCTCTCCCTCTCTCTTTGGTTCTCGGCCGAGAGCACCCACCCCCATCCATCATTGTTCGAGTTTGATCTTGCAAGTTCCAACATCATACAAGCTTCAAGGATCACGTATTAGGAGGCTTGGTGCACTCGGAGTTTGAAGGACCTCTTTATCTTGCTTTTATCCACGCGTTTTTCGCATAGATTCTTCCCTAGCCTTGAGCTAGTGGTATGTTGTTTAAATCCCTATCTTGAACTAATCTAAAGCGGTTAATATGTGGTGTAATGATTAAAACCCGAAATCTTACAAAATGGTGCATTAAAGTCTACTAAAAACATGAAAAATGATGATTAAAAGCTCACTAGTTGTGTAAATATTGTAGTAATTGAACTTTGTGATTATTTAGACCCGATCTATGTTGTGGTAGCTCGGATCATCATTTAACCCGGTTTAGTCATGATCTTGGATTATGACATAAAGCTTGTTTAAGTATAACAAGGGTTAGAAGATGAAACTCTACCACACAAGAATCATGAACTTGTGTAAAAGTGTTTTAGCTTGTACAATAGTGTTTAAAACTAGCAGATCTACGTATCTGCAAGTGGTATTTTCAAAGGACCAAGCGTTAAAGAAATCATGCTTTCTAAAAAAAAAAGGATCTTACACTAACAAGAATGGTTTTAGAACACACAAGTGTGTAAACACTTGCGTAACACAAAGTTTCGACAAAATAACTATTTTTGTAAAAGTTGACGAGAAGTTGTAAAGACGGAACTTCCATAAAAACGAGGTTTTCACAGAATCGGATTATTTTATATAAAGATCCGCTAAAAGTAATGAGATTTACTTCACAGTTTGGATAAATTACAAGTTCATGAAATTTATGCGATTATAGACATATTTTGACTAGTTTGTGATTTGAACGTTGTTTTGGTTGATTGAGAAGATTGTTGGTTGATTTGTAAAAGAAAATGATACGCTTGAAAGCGTGGCCACCTCCAGTTACAGAGGAAACTCTGGCGAAATTTTTCCAAAAAGCCTAACACTTAGAAATATTTTCACTATAAGTGTTAGAGAGACATTTTGATTTGTTTTCAAACTATGAATTTCGCCACGACTTTATTTATAAAATATCGGAGGTGGGATTTCACAAAATAAAACGTGATACATATATATATTTAGTATATATTCTTCTTTCACAACATCACTTGTATAAGTGTTTATGATTATTTTGTGAACTACGTAAATATTATTTTTAGAGTAAAAATAATATTACTAAGTATTATTTTGGGAAATCACATGTATTAAAATATAATATTTTTGGGAAAAATATTTATATTTTGGAGTTAGGAAATAAAATATATTAAGTGAGACTTAATAGTGAAATCTGAATGTTACGAACACACATGTATTAAATCCCCCATCCTTGGGAAGGAGAATAACTACCAAGTATATACAGAACGTAAACACGAAATAGTTGCCTAACTATTTCCCAAAAACTTAAACCATAAAGCTAAGGCACGGCTGTCCGTCTAATAGAGTTAGCACGTGTAGGTCGTCATACAGCTGATTGATTTGGAGGCATACTTGGTAGAGACGCACCACTGTGAGTTCATGTCCCCCTTTTCTCTTAACTGTTTTCAGTTTTCTAAACTACGGGGGTGAAATACATGTTACTTTGATTACAAGTACTTTATACATGGTATGGATAGCATAAGGAGGTTTACTACTTAGATCATGTGAGTGGGTAGGCAGAAACTGGAGGCCATTAATCCTCATTGTAGGACCGAGGGACGTAAGCGGTAGATCTATCTGGGTGTAGCGAGCCCAACTCTAGGCCCAACAGAACGGACCTCAGGGAGGCCCAACAGAACGGACCTTGGAGTGACTTTGTACCCAACGCTAAATCTGCTAGGTTTGAGTCTTCCTACTTGCACTTCACACATATCAATGGCCTTGCAAACCATTGGTGATCTCTTTTCCTTATTTGCTACATACCAGGATTTTTATACTTACAAGTGTTTTACATACTCACTTACACATGAACTCGCTCAACATTATTGTTGACTTTTCAACTTACATGTATTTCAGGAAACTAAAGATCTGGCGCGGTATGTTATGTTTTCCCGCTGCATATGGGTTACGAGGTCATTCGGGTTTGGGGAATGTGGCTCTTTCCTGGACAAGTCACAGTCCTTAAACTGTGTTTATGTCATGTTGATGTTTATGATGGTTGAACAATGTCATTAGGATTTGTTTTCCGTTAAGACAATGTTGTTATGTTTGGTTTTTAAAACTTAATCTATGGATGATCTTGCATGGTTTTATTTCATATAGCTTTGTTATGGTTAAGCTATGGTATTAAGAAGTCACACCAAAATTAACCACGCTTCCGCAAAGCCAGGGTGTGACAGCTTGGTATCAGAGCTCTGATCATAGCGAACTAGGATTCTTTCTCGAGTCTAGACTATGATCACTAGGGCTCTCACGAAAACATTTTTACTGCATACCACTTAAGTCCAGATCCAAAACTTTTTACAAACAAATGTTGAGCACATTTTATTATTTATAGGCTCAGTCTAGAAGGGCTGAGGCTCGGTCTGAGAGGCCGAGGCTCGGTCTTAGAGATCGAGGTAGTTGGCTAGTTGGACTAGGAAGAGTAGGCTCAGTCTTGGAGGCTGAGGCTCGGTATTGGAGACCGAGGCTCGGTCTGAGAGATCGAGGTAGTTGGCTAGTTGGACTAGGAAGAGTAGGCTCAGTCTTGGAGGCTGAGGCTCGGTATTGGAGACCGAGGCTCGGTCTGAGAGATCGAGGTAGTTGGCTAGTTGGACTAGGAAGAGTAGGCTCAGTCTTGGAGGCTGAGGCTCGGTATTGGAGACCGAGGCTCGATCTAAGAGGTCGAGGTAGATGATAGAGCAGTCTTAGAGACTGGGAGAAATTGGCTAGTGGGACTAGGAGAATGATTTGAATGCTTACTTGGTGACTTATGTGATTATTTGATTGTATGATTGACTGTTTGTGCATGTTGTGTTTATGTTACAGACATTATGGACACCTCTGGCACTGGTGATTCAGACACCACAGGACCTAGACCTATAGTATCGGACGACCTAGAGTCTTCTGAGCGTGAGGTTCACACATCCGACGTTACGAGCACGGACGATGATGATTTCCAGCCCTTCGCTTTACCTGATGGTGCTGATGAGCTCGCTGATGGCCCTTTGGCCAGGGACCTACCACTTGTAGTGATCCCTGCTCCCATACCGTTGGCTTCATATCCTGCTTACGATTTGCTTCTCGACGCTGACGATGATGACGACGTCGATCTGTATGATGACGAGCCCTTAGAGGATGATGTTCAGGGCGAGGCCCTTCTTGCTGCTGGTGTTCTTTTGATCTGGCGCGGTATGTTATGTTTTCCCGCTGCATATGGGTTACGAGGTCATCCGGGTTTGGGGAATGTGGCTCTTTCCTGGACAAGTCACAGTCCTTAAACTGTGTTTATGTCATGTTGATATTTATGATGGTTGAACAATGTCATTAGGATTTGTTTTCCGTTAAGACAATGTTGTTATGTTTGGTTTTTAAAACTTAATCTATGGATGATCTTGCATGGTTTTATTTCATATAGCTTTGTTATGGTTAAGCTATGGTATTAAGAAGTCACACCAAAATTAACCACGCTTCCGCAAAGCCAGGGTGTGACACCCAATACTCATTTGGTTTACGAGACCTCATTCTATCTGATCTTCCGATTTAGGTGTCGATTTATTAACCTAGTGATCCGATTACTAAGTGCTACTTGATTTCTTTGGTTTGTTGAAGTCTTGTTGAGTTCTTTGGATTGAGGATACTTTGCACTTCAATGTGAGTACATAGATCCCCTCTTTTTACATGTTTTGTGGTAACTATGTGAGTACATAGTTCCCCTATTTTACTGTTTTCGATTGTTTTGGGGTGATTCATATGTGTTAAATGTTTTCGATGTTTTAACGATGGTTTTCGAAATGATTAATATGGTTTATATAAAACTAATAATGATTTAGATAATATGAATAAACTTGTTGGGCATAGTTACATAACAAATGACATCCATTAACATTGATCAAGCCAACCAGTATTAGGTTATGGTACCATAGGATCTGACAAATCCCCTTATCAGACTGCACCCACGGTTATATGTGTGGGTTATGTGGGTAACGACTGAATCTGTGATTGTTAATTTACCCTTTGGTGGTTTATTCATGCGAGAATAGCGATGGACGAGTTGCGAAGGTTTGGATGTTATTAGCGAGGCGACCAAAAGTAGTTTTCACAATTAAAACGAGAGCGATTTTGGAACAATTAAACGATTATGGAACGATTTAAACGAGTTAAACGAAATGGACAGACGATTGGTTTTTGGTTAGTGTTTAGTTAACGGGACGGGTGTAATGTGATGAAAACATGGTAGATACGCCGCTGGTACTTCTTATATATAAGTGTTTTCATCATATTACATACCGTGGCGTTATTTAGTTCACTTGGGTAAACAAGGTTAAAACGATGTCACATAACGATGTTTTCTAAAAGATATAAACCATACGAGTTTTGTTAACGAGATGATTTACAATTTGATTTACTTAAATAAATGTTTTGGGTTAAGAATCATGGCTACGAGATTTTATAAACTATAACCCACTTGATTTGAGTTGGTTAATTATGTTGCAATACTATATACTTTTCAAAACAAGGTTTTTAATGAAGTATTGCAATATGTAAACGAGACATGAATCCGACACTCTCATAAAACCTATGTGCTCGCCAGCATTTCTTTGCTGACTTTGTTTTTACATATGTTTCAGGTGGTGTTGAATGATGTTGATTGCTAGGATGCATGTTCACATAGGATCTGGATGAGGCCTTAGTGACATAATAACAATGATAGACGATGTGTAACTTGTTTGTTTTGTTTAAGACAATGTAAATAATTTGATGAATCAATAAAACGAAGCTTTTTGAATCCATGGTTGTGAAACGATAATTCTGTTGCTCCCCTCCCCGACGTTTCCGCCGCGGTTTCGTTGTTTTGACGCGGTCGGGGTGTGACAGAAGAAGTTGGTATCAGAGCCAATGGTTATAGGGAATTAGGTTATTAGTAATGCTTTGACCTAGACTATAATTTTTCTAGGACCCCAACGCGAGTTCACTTGCGTTTAGATTTTAAAACAATACCGTCACCTATCCTTAGGAGATAACCACAATGAGAACACAATAACAAATCCGCTTTGAAAATCAATCATCTGTTCTAGGATGATTTGTTACTAGGTTTTGAACCCTCTAAGTCTTCAAAATCTCATCAAAGTTTGGGTCGTATAGTGTGAACACGTGCAATCTGGAAGAGTGGATGCCTGTATCCTAAGTTTTCTGTCTAAGGCTAGAGTGTTTGTACAAATCCACATAATCGGGCCAGTCACTCTTACCTGGGAACTCTTGGAGTGAGTGTCCACTTATAGGCTAAAGAAGGTCTTCGCGATACATTATATTGACCCATTTACTTTGATTAGTCACTTCGAGTCGTTTGTTTGTTAGAGGTAATAAACAGATAATCGCCTTCCTTATGTCTTGTCGATGTTTTTCAATGCCTCTTTTGTTTACCCAATTGTCGACCTCACTCGTTTCTCATGTTTCCTTGTTCCTTTTAGAAAATGCCTCCTTGACGAGATGCACAACCTCTAACTAACGAAGAAATTGCAGCCCTTGTCTCTCAGCAAATGGCTGCTGTGCTTCCCGGCATAGTAACCCAGATCCATCAATTATACAACAATAATAATAATAATGCTCAGTGTAGTTTCAAGAACTTCAATTCGGCTAAACCGTTGAAGTTTTCTGGGTCTCAAGGAGCAACCGCGCTCCTGCAATGGTTCGAAAGTTTGGAGAGCACATTTAGACATGTTCAGTGTCCAAATAAGCGTAAAGTTGAGTTTGCATCTAGTGTGTTCGAGAAGCGTGCTCTTACATGGTGGAACGGTGTGATGCATGATAGGGGTGCCGATGTGGCCCTGGCACAAACGTGGGAAGAGCTTCGAGCTCTCATGATGAAAGAGTTTTGTCCCCGTCACGAGATTCGAGTGTTGGAACGAGAATTTAATGATCTGAAACAAGATGGGGGAGAACACCGTGCATATACGGATCGTTATGAAGAGTTGAGTTTGTTGTGTCCTACTATGGTTACCCCATTGGAGAAAGCGATTGAGAGGTATATCGATGGTCTGCCCGATTCTGTGCAGGATATTGTGACTGGTAGTAATCCTACTACTGTTCGTCAAGCAATCGAATTGGCTGCTACTCAGACTGAGTCTCAGGTCAGAAAAGGTAAACTGACCCGCAAGGGTGACAAGAAGAAGTCAGCTGATGCCACACAAGACAAGGAAACGGGTAAGGGTAAGAAGAAGGGAGAGTCGTCTAAGAAGTCGAGGAAGCGCAAGGCTTCTCAGAATTTTGCTGTTACTGCTTAGAACCCACCAAGAAACAGTATGCTGGTACTGCACCTCACTGTGCTCGATGCAATGGTCATCATGTTGCACAACAGGCCTGTAAAAAGTGTACTACTTGTGGTAAACTTGGGCATCTGGCCAACTTTTTTCATTTAGGTCAGAATCAAGTTGCTCAGATTCCAGCACAGGCTCAAGGGAATGCTGCTAGATTCCCACCGGGTTCATGTTACAATTGCGGAGAGTTTGGTCATTTTCGCAACAACTGCCCGAGGTTAGTGAATGCGAATGCAAATTTGAATGCCATTGTAAATGCCAATGTGAATCCTGCTCATCGACGAGCGTACAACTTGAATGCAAATGACGCAAGAGCTGACAACGAGGTTGTCAATGGTACGTTCCTTGTTAATCATCGACCTGCATCTGTTCTTTTCGATTCTGGTGCCGATAGAAGTTTTGTTTCGTTATCTTTTGAGCCTTTACTTGCGATACCAAGAACTATACTGAGGAAACCCTTATCGGTCGAAATTGCTACTGGTAAACCTCTTGTACTCGATTCTGTTATACGCGATTGTCAGTTGAACCTCGATAACCATCTTTTTCCTATTGACCTCATACCAATGCAACTTGGGAGTTTCGATGTTATCATAGGGATGGATTGGTTAGCTAAACTTCATGCGGAGGTGGTTTGTTTCGATAAGATTGTTCGTATTCCTCTGTTTGTCTGGTGAAGTCTTAGAAGTTCGTGGCGAAAAACCATCTGTTGGTTTGAAACTTATGTCGTGCACGAAAGCCCAAAGTTATTTACGAAAAGGATATGTTGTTTTTCTGGCACATGTCACAGAGGAGAAAGGCAAGAGCAAGTGTATTCAAGATATCCCGATTGTCCGAGATTATCCAGAGGTGTTTCCCGATGAACTGCCTGGTTTGCCTCCAGTTCGTCAAGTCGAGTTTCATATTGACCTTGTACCCAATGCCAACCCGATTACGAAAGAACCTTATCGTCTTGCACCGTCTGAGATGCAAGAGTTATCGAAACAGCTTCAAGAGTTATCTCATAAAGGATTCATCCGATCTAGTTATTCACCGTGGGGCGCTCATGTCCTGTTTGTGAAAAAGAAAGATGGATCATTTCAAATGTGTATCGATTATCGTGAGCTTAATAAGCTTACCATCAAGAATCGATATCCCCTACCACGAATTGATGATCTCTTCGACCAACTGCAAGGTGCTTCATGCTTTTTCCAAGATTGATCTGCGTTCTAGGTATTATCAGCTTCGTGTTCTCGAAGAAGATATTCCCAAAACTGCATTCCGCACAAGATATGGGCACTACGAGTTTACTGTCATGCCTTTTGGTTTGACGAATGCCCCAGCTATCTTCATGGACTTAATGAATAGGGTTTATAAACCTTATTTAGACAAGTTCATCATTGTGTTCATTGACGATATTCTCATTTATTTGAAGTCTCGAGCCGATCACGAGCAACACCTTCGTTTGACAGTGGAACTCCGAAAGAAGGAACAACTTTTCGCCAAATTCTCCAAGTGTGAATTCTGGCTTAAAGAAGTTCAGTTTTTGGGTCATATAGTTAACGAACAGGGTATTCATGTGGATCCATCCAAGATTGTTGCAATTAAGGATTGGAATACACCAACGACACCAATAGAAGTTCGTTCTTTTCTTGGTCTCGCTGGTTATTATCGTCGTTTCATTTCAAACTTCTCAAAGATTGCGGTTCCACTCACTGCTTTGACTCAGAAGAATAAGCCTTTTGAGTGGGGACCCAAGCAAGAAGAAGCGTTCTGTGACACCCCAGGAAAACCAGTAAACCACGCAACTTAACTAGCTTCCTCAGTAACCACGTGCTAAATTTTGGGACGAAATTTTCTTAACAGGGGGAGAATGTGACAACCCTCGTAATTACATGTATCCGTACGATTAATTAATATTAAATTATGCTTAATGATTGTGCAGAAACTTGACTAAATGGTCCTGAATGTTTTCCTAAGTGTTAGGAATTAAATGTGTTATAAAAGTTACATAAAAGACACTAAACGGAACAACTTAGCACTTTAACGAACCGGTATCTAACCGAATAACCGGACATTACCCGGGACACCAAAATATTGCAAGAAACACTGTTTAATTATTCATTGGCTAGTTATGATCCCCGTACACCTTAACACCCACTAAATTCTCTAGTAACTAACATATGTAACCATACACTTGATTTTTAACTAGTATATAACCATATGGTTACAATTTACATTTAGACCCATCCCCCTAGGCCTATAATCGGCCATCACCCCACACCATACTTACAAGATTTGTTTCCATATTATATTGGATCTTTGCTTGATTGTGTAGACAAAATATGTGAAGGTAAGGTTATAAGTATGGTCCATATCTCACAAGATCACTCCATATCATCTCCTACACTCCACCACTTCATCTCCCTCACATCTCTCTCTCCCTCTCGGCTCCATCAAGAACCGCCACCACCACCACCTTACAACCCTCATCCAACCATTTTCATGCTTGTTTCAAATACTAGGAGGTGATTAAAGGAACTTGGAGCTTGTAGAACTTGAAGAGCTTTCATCCTTAGCTTTCATCAACCTTTTTCACCATCTTTTTCACTAGTGATCTTCCCTAGCTTTAAGCTAGTTGTAAGTCCTTGATTTACTCTTGTGTAGTTTTATTTTTATGGTTATAAGATGTAGTATGATGAAATACTAGAACACTAAAGAACATGAACTAAAGACTTGAACATAAAGATGTAATGTGATGAAATAATGCTAGTATGATTTTGTTATGTTAATGATGGTACTTGACATGATAAATCTGAGTGAAATAAATGATAACCTGCTGCAAGTGATGTTAAATGGCGTTGTTGATCACTAAACATGTTAACGGAATGAATAGAACTTGTGTTAGAGCGCTATAAGCTAAAAACAGGAAGCCGTCACACTATTACAGCAGTCTTCAGTCGGCTGTAACAGGTCATAACTTAACGAAAAATTGATTTTATTTAGTCTATGACGTGTTATTTCGAAATACGGTTCTAATGGCACTGGAATCATAATTTTTGGACTTCGTTTGCTATTTTTAAAGGGTCGTTTTTCACAGCAGCAAAAGCTGCGTTTTTACTGCAGAAAATGTGTGTTATGTTTTTCATCATAACTTGAAATCTGTGTAGAATTAGCTCATGAAATTTGTATTGTAGATGACCACTGATGTCGTTGTAATGCTCCAACTAGAATTTCATCAATAGGACTAACGATGAATTTTAAATAAATTATTCCGTGGACTGCAGTCAGAAAGAGATGAATCTGATTGCAGTCCAGTAAATGATTTTTTTTAAATATTGGTAATGAATTGGATCCCGAGATTTTTACACAATAATATCTGGATCGTTTAAGAACTTCTGTAAAAAGTTGGGAATTTTTGGAGTAAGTTAACTATTTCATTAAAATGCCCGAAAACAGCCCAGTTTTGGATATTAAAGCTGAAATGACATAAGTAGTAATTTGCGTGTCTAAATGTCGGGTATGTTATCTGAGGATGATCTAACATGTTATATGTCAATGCAAGTGTTATGTGCAATATCGTATGCTTGGTTTTGAATGGTAATAGATGGGGAAGTTTATATGAGCATGAACTGTTAAAGTGAGTACATGTTATGTGATAGATGCGTGTAGGAACTTCTTGCTTATTTGAAGTCACTAATAAACTAAGTGGTAATCATACTTGGACGTGATTGACCAACACCGATTGTTAGCTATTTTATAGAGTCAAACCGAGCAACCAAAGGTGAGTTCACACTCTTTCTAAGGCATGGGATTCCAGGTGGTTGGGAATGGGTTAAAGAACTAAAACGGAACCTGTATATCCTCCTTGGGTAGGATATGTACCGCCATCCTCCATAGGTAGGATGACAATGTTAATCCTGCGTATTCTCCTTGGGTAGAATACGTACGTTCGTCCTCCTTGGGTAGGACAACAACCTTAAACTACTAGCCAAAACTCTATCACCGAAGTCCCTCATTTTATATCGACTTAATCGCCGAGGCCGATGGCGAGCGGATCATTAGTTAATAGCGCTATTAGGTTTGACAAACCTCACACCGTGTCGTTCGAACGGGCGTGTACTAATGGATCATGGCAAACTGTCAATGATGATAGACATTGACGTAGGGCACAACTTACGTTCGTCAGTAGTCGATATGGTAACGGTCTAGTGGTTCACATGGGGAAGCCCCCACGGGTCATGGTTTGGGAAAGAAGGAATTGGTTAATCATATTTTCAACTATGGGGTAACCCCCACGGCAAGTAAGCCAACTAAACGAAAACCATGTTTTTGAAACAACTTGAAACGAACACCCAACTGTGAACTCACTCAACTTTGTTGTTGACTCCTTGTTACATGCCTTGCAGGTCGTTAGGTATCTATTGAGCTTGCACAGGGAGGCGTGGTCGTTGTGGGACATGGACAGTCGAGTCCCATGTTAATCATTTAAACTTAAGAACTTATAATGTATCGCGAAGACATGCTCACCTATAAGTGAACACTCACCCCAAGAGTTCCCAGGTAAGAGTGACTGGTCCGATTATGTGGATTTGTACGAACACTCTAGCCTTGGACAGAAAACTCAGGGTACAGGCATTCACTCTTCCAGTTTGCACGTGTTCACATTATTTAGACCCAAACTTTGACAAGA
Source organism: Helianthus tuberosus (assembly GCA_030545235.1). Classification (NCBI taxonomy): domain Eukaryota; kingdom Viridiplantae; phylum Streptophyta; class Magnoliopsida; order Asterales; family Asteraceae; genus Helianthus; species Helianthus tuberosus. The sequence continues at coordinate 15,677 of JARYGA010017533.1, forward strand.
TTTTTGAAAACTTAAAAGGCACTAAGCCAAAAATGAGTCAAACTAGAAGGGTTCAAAACCTTACAATAGAGGGTTCAAAACCTAGTAATCAATCATCCTGGAACGGATGATTAATTTTCAAAGCAGATTCATATTTCGTTTTTAAAATTCTAAACGCAAATCAACTTGCGTTGGGGTCCTAGAAAGTTATAGTCTAGGTCAAAATTTTACTAATAACCTAATTCTCTATAACCATTGGCTCTGATACCAACTCTTCTGTCACACCCCGACAACGTAAAACAACAAATCGTGGCGGAAACATCAGGGAGTGTTGTAACAGAATTATTGTTTCAAACCATGGATACCAAGAGTTTCGTTTTATTGAATATTAAACATTGTCTTAAAGTTAAACAAGCAAGTCAAACATAGTTTATCATCGTTATTAAATCACTAAGGCCTCGTCCGGTCCTAAGTGAGCATGCATCCTAGTCGCAATCAACACTAAGCAACTTAACCTGAAACATATGTAAAAACAAAGTCAGCAAAGAAATGTTGGCGAGTACATAGTTTTTGTGTGAGCGTCAGATTCATGGCTCTTTGGCATGTCGAAATAACTCGTACGACTTCGTTAATCGACATTAGAAAACCTTGTTTTGTAAAATGTTTGTATCGTAAAATGAATAACCAAATCAAAACAGATTGGTTATAATTTATAAACCTTGATGCCATGAATCTTAACCCAAAACATTTGTTTATGTAAACCAAATCATAAATCGTTCTTGTAATAAAACTCGTATGGTTTATATAGTTTCGTAAACATCGTTGTGTAATATTGTTTAACTCGTTTTCGTTATAGAACATCGTTCATTCGTTTAAATCGTTCAAATCGTTCCAAATCGTTCAATTCATTCACTCGTTCAAATCGTTCTTGTTTTAATTGTGAAAACTACTTTTGGTCGTCTCGTTAATAACATTCAAACCTTTGTGACTCGTTCATCGTTCAACTCATTCTCGTATTAACAAACCACCAAAGGGTAAGTTAACAATCATCAGATTCAGTCGTTATCCACCTAACCCACACATAACCATGGGTCTAGTCGATAGCGGGATTTGTCGGATCCTATGGTACCATAACCTAATACTGGTCGGTTTGGCCGAAATTAATGAATGTCATTTGTTATGTAACTACAACCACAAGTTCGTTCACATCATTGAAATCGTTCTTAGTTTTGTATAAACCATCTTACTCGTTTTGAAACCATCGTTAAAACATCGAAATCGTTTAGATACATATGAATCACCCCTAAACAATTGAAAATAGTAAAATAGGGGATCTAGGTACTCACCTTCGGGTGCGTTTTTAAATGTTAACACAATCCATCAAATTGTTTATCCGCCCTAAATTAAATAAGAATGATTTTTAATAATCAAAAACCACACTTTGACATGCAAAATACTACTTATGTCATTTCTGTTTTAATATATATGAAACTGGACTGTTTTCGGACATTTAAATAAAATAGTTAACTTATTCCAAAAATTCCCAAATTTTCACAAAATGTCTTAAACGATCCAAATATTATTGTGTAAAAATATCGGGGTCCAGTTCGTTACCAATATTATATAAAAATTCATTTTTCGGACTGAAATCAGATTTATCTTTTTCTGACTGCAGTCCACGGAATAATTTATTTAAAATTCATCGAGAGTCCGATTTACGAAATTTCAGTGAGAGAATTACAAATACATCGGTGGTCATCTATAGTATAAGTTTCATGATCTAACTCTACACAGAATTCAAGTTATGATGGAAAACAGGACGCATATTTTCAGCAGCAAAAATCAGCTTTAGCTGCTGTCAAAAAAACAGACTTTTAAAATAGTAAACGACATCGAAAAATTACGATTCCAATGCCATTTGATCAGTTTTTCGAAAATACACAATTTAGGCTTCAGAAAATCAGTTTTTCGATCTGTTATGGTCCGGTTACAGCCAGTTGAAGTCGGCTGGAAAGGTTATTCAGCAAGCTGTTTCTAGCTTAAATATTACTAAAACGCACATATACGATCACCATTCGTCCTAATAACGATTTATATCATAACACAAGTTATTTACAGCAGATATTGTTTGTATTACTCAGATTTATCATGATTACTTCATTATTTTATCAATACTTCAACACTAGACTAGTTTATGTTCAAGACTTGTTTAAGTTCTTTAGACTTTCTATCTTTTTGATCTCTAAACATCATTAACCACTCAACAATCATGTAAAATGCAAGGATCTAAGTGCTTACCACTAGCACAAGGCTAGGGTCCTTGAGCTTCCGAACACTCCAAGCTTAGTTGTTGAACCTTTTGCACCTTTGTAAGGATGGAAAATGGCTAGAGAGTGGCTTGATGGTGGTGATTGGGTGGTGTGTGATGGCTGCCGAAAGTGGGGAAGGAGGGAGAGAAGAGAGAAACTTGATGTTGGGTGTGTGTGAGAATGGTTCATCATGTTCTTCTTATAACCCCACTTAAGCTTTTACCCATTAGTTCTTATGTCTCTTAAGTACAATACACTAATCTAAATGAATCTTTTAGGAAGGTCTTGCAAGATAATGGAGATCAAATAAGATCTCCAAAATAGGCCATGTGGGCCGATTCCTTGCTCATGGGGGAGGGGGTCTAATGGTAAATTCCAATCAACTAGTTACTTGTAATCCAATTACAAGTGTATAATTAGTTTAGTTAGTTACTAGTATTTTAGGGTGTGATAGGGTGTTCGGGGACCACGACTAGCTCAGAAAAATAAGAACAATATGTTTGACAATATTTTTGTGTTCCGGGTAATGTCCGGTTGTTTGGTTGGGTATCGTTTCGTTAAAGTGTTTAATTATGTACCGGGTATTTTATCTAGCGTTCAAATCCCGATTTATGGCGTTCTAAATTATTTTTATTATTCTATAAAAATAAACTCGCCAAAATATTACTGGAATAAATTTCAGTTGCCAAGACTAGCTACGTTGTCTGTGTTTCGCAGTAAAAGCACTGTGTTGCGCAGAAACACACGGTACGCGCTTAAACTTGAAAAATAACGTTTTTAAGCGTTTTAATTTATTTTTCAACACGAACCTGATTAAAATAAGATTTTAATCATAACAGAATATTTGTGGGATTTAAATATTATCCGGGCGGTCACCAACGTTCGTTTCGCAGTTTTGTCGTAATTAGTTCTTTAGTTCAAACAAACATGTTTTCGCCATACCGAATCCTTCGAAACTTATTTCTAAGTTACGTAAAGGATATTTAGGGTATGTTTAGCTTACGTCACAGTTCCGGATTGTACGTCGCGTTAAACTAACTGCGTTTAAGCACCAGTTTGCGTATAACCTTCCAGAAAGTGATTTAAAGCTTGGAATCGGAATCGAATCAAATTGTAAAATTATTAAACACAATTGCACACATAATAACACCAAAACACATATAATAACACCAAAGCATATTGTTTTATTGATAACTGACATTGTTTTACATAATACGATGATTACAGAACACAGTTGTCACAGTCTCCCCTACTTTAGGAAATTTCGTCCCGAAATTTTATTTAGAGGAATCTTGTGAAAACAAATGCGGATATTTCGCCTTCATCTGGTCCTTATGTTCCCAAGTAAACTCGGGGCCACGTTTGGATTCCCAGCGAACTTTGACCAAATGAATCCGTTTGTTCTTCAACTGTTTGTATGTACGTTCCACTATCTCCACAGGTTTCTCGACAAAGTGCTTCGTTTCGTCGATTTGAATCTCGTCGAGAGGAATGTGAAGATCAGCATCAGCTAAACACTTTCGTAAATTGGACAATTGAAAAGTCGGATGAACATTTCCCAGCTCTGGAGGTAGCTCTAGTCGATATGCAACCTTTCCAATTCTTTCAACAATCTTAAATGGTCCAACATATCGTGGTGCAAGTTTTCCTTTCTTTCCAAATCTCACCACTCCCTTCCAAGGTGACACCTTGAGTAGGACACGGTCTCCGACTTGAAATTCTACGGGCTTGCGTTTCAAATCCGCATAACTCTTTTGACGGCTTCTAGCTGTCACAAGGTTATCGCGAATTTTCTTGATTTTGTCTGTTGCTTCCAGAACGATCTCAGGTCCAGTAAGCTGAGCTTCACCGGTCTCATTCCAACAGACAGGTGAACGACATCTTCGACCGTAGAGAGCTTCGAATGGTGCCATCTTAATGCTAGCATGACAACTATTATTGTATGAGAACTCGATCAATGGCAAGTGAGAATCCCAATTACCACCAAAGTCTATCACGCATGCTCTAAGCATATCCTCCAAAGTTTGAATCGTCCTCTCAGATTGACCATCTGTTTGGGGATGATAAGCAGTGCTTAGATTCAGTTGGGTTCCCAAAGCAGATTGCATGGTCTTCCAAAAATGAGATGAAAATCGAGCATCACGATCGGAAATGATATCTAGAGGAACACCATGTCGTGATACAATCTCGTCTACATAGATCTTGGCAAGCTTCTCAGCAGAGAAATCCTCACGGATTGGTAAGAAGTGAGCTGATTTTGTCAAACGATCAACTACGACCCAAATAGCATCGTGACCTTTAGACATACGCGGTAACTTGGTGATGAGATCCATTGCAATATTCTCCCATTTCCAAACCGGTATCTCTGGTTGTACAAGCAAACCAGAAGGTCGTTGATGTTCCGCCTTAACTTTGAGACAAGTTAGGCATTTCGATACATACAAGGCAACATCCTTCTTCATACCAGGCCACCAGAACTTAGTACGAAGATCCTTGTACATTTTATCAGCACCAGGATGGATAGAATATCGAGACTTGTGAGATTCGTCCATTACTAAGGTGCGAAGATCGTCCGGATTCGGAATCCACAAACGATTCTCAAAATAGAGTAAACCATCGTCTTTACTTTCGAGTTTAAGCTCAAGTTGAAGCGGTAGCTCATATTTCAATAAGTCTTTGATCACACAAGATCGTTGTGTTTGAAGAACACGAGATTGAATATGCGATAGAGTTTGAACAGAATGAAGCTTGACTCGTTCCTTTCGACTAAGCGCATCGGCTACGACATTCGCCTTACCAGGATGGTAGCAGATCTCGCAATCATAATCGTTTAAGAGTTCAACCCAACGTCATTGCCTCATGTTCAGCTCCTTCTGATTGAGAATATGCTGGAGACTTTTGTGGTCTGTGAAAACCACACACTTCGTTCCATAGAGGTAGTGTCTCCAGATTTTAAGCGCAAAAACTACAGCTCCTAACTCAAGATCATGAGTCGTATAATTCTTCTCGTGAACTTTCAACTGTCTAGACGCATAAGCTATGACTTTACCACGTTGCATAAGAACGCAACCAAGTCCTAGATTCGACGCGTCACAGTAGACAACAAAATCATCGTTTCCCTCAGGCAGAGATAAAACAGGAGCATCACAGAGCTTCCGTTTCAGCGTTTGGAACGCTTCTTCTTGTTTAGGTCCCCACTCAAAAGGCTTATTTTTCTGAGTCAAAGCAGTGAGTGGAACCGCGATCTTCGAGAAATTAGAAATAAACCGTCGATAATAACCAGCAAGACCTAGAAAAGAACGAACTTCTGTAGGTGTCGTTGGTGTATTCCAATCCTTAATTGCAACAATCTTGGATGTATCTACATGAATACCCTGCTCATTGATAATATGACCCAATAACTGAACTTCTTTAAGCCAGAATTCACACTTGGAGAATTTAGCAAAAAGTTGTTCCTTCTTTAGGAGTTCCAATGTCAAACGAAGGTGTTGCTCGTGCTCTGCTTGAGACTTTGAATAAATAAGAATATCGTCGATGAACACAATGACGAACTTATCTAAATAAGGTTTACAAACCCTATTCATTAAGTCCATGAAGATAGCTGGGACATTCGATTACAAACCCGATTTACGAAATTCCAGTGAGAGAATTACAAATACATCGGTGGTCATCTATAGTATAAGTTTCATGATCTAACTCTACACAGAATTCAAGTTATGACGGAAAACAGGACGCATATTTTCAGCAGCAAAAATCAGCTTTAGCTGCTATCATAAAAACAGACTTTTAAAATAGTAAACGACCTCGAAAAATTACGATTCCAGTGCCATTTGATCAGTTTTTCGAAAATACACAATTTAGGCTTCAGAAAATAAGTTTTTTGATCTATTATGGTCCAGTTACAGCCAGTTGAAGTCGGCTGGAAAGGTTATTCAGCAAGCTGTTTCTAGCTTAAATATTACTAAAACGCACATATACGATCACCATTCGTCCTAATAACGATTTATATCATAACACAAGTTATTTACAGCAGATATTGTTTGTATTACTCAGATTTATCATGATTACTTCATTATTTTATCAATACTTCAACACTAGACTAGTTTATGTTCAAGACTTGTTTAAGTTCTTTAGACTTTCTATCTTTTTGATCTCTAAACATAATTAACCACTCAACAATCATGTAAAATGCAAGGATCTAAGTGCTTACCACTAGCACAAGGCTAGGGGAGTTCGAGTGTAGAAAAGTGGTGGATAAAATAAAACGAAAGGGGTCCTTGACCTTCCGAACACTCCAAGCTTAGTTGTTGAACCTTTTGCACCTTTGTAAGGATGGAAAATGGCTAGAGAGTGGCTTGATGGTGGTGATTGGGTGGTGTGTGATGGCTGCCGAAAGTGGGGAAGGAGGGACAGAAGAGAGAAACTTGATGTTGGGTGTGTGTGAGAATGGTTCATCATGTTCTTCTTATAACCCCACTTAAGCTTTTACCCATTAGTTCTTATGTCTCTTAAGTACAATACACTAATCTAAATGAATCTTTAAGGAAGGTCTTGCAAGATAATGGAGATCAAATAAGATCTCATAAATTGGCCATGTGGGCCGATTCCTTGCTCATGGGGGAGGGGGTCTAATGGTAAATTCCAATCAACTAGTTACTTGTAATCCAAATACAAGTGTATAATTAGTTTAGTTAGTTACTAGTATTTTAGGGTGTGATAGGGTGTTCGGGGACCACGACTAGCTCAGAAAAATAGGAACAATATGTTTGACAATATTTTTGTGTTCCGGGTAATGTCCGGTTGTTTGGTTGGGTATCGTTTCGTTAAAGTGTTTAATTATGTACCGGGTATTTTATCTAGCGTTCAAATCCCGATTTATGGCGTTCTAAATTATTTTTATTATTCTATAAAAATAAACTCGCCAAAATATTACTGGAATAAATTTCAGTTGCCAAGACTGGCTACGTTGTCTGTGTTTCGCAGTAAAAGCACTGTGTCGCGCAGAAACACACGGTACGCGCTTAAACTTGAAAAATAACGTTTTTAAGCGTTTTAATTTATTTTTCAACACGAACCTGATTAAAATAAGATTTTAATCATAACAGAATATTTGTGGGATTTAAATATTATCCGGGCGGTCACCAACGTTCGTTTCGCAGTTTTGTCGTAATTAGTTCTTTAGTTCAAACAAACATGTTTTCGCCATACCGAATCCTTCGAAACTTATTTCTAAGTTACGTAAAGGATATTTAGGGTATGTTTAGCTTACGTCACAGTTCCGGATTGTACGTCGCGTTAAACTAACTGCGTTTAAGCACCAGTTTGCGTATAACCTTCCAGAAAGTGATTTAAAGCTTGGAATCGGAATCGAATCAAATTGTAAAATTATTAAACACAATTGCACACATAATAACACCAAAACACATATAATAACACCAAAGCATATTGTTTTATTGATAACTGACATTGTTTTACATAATACGATGATTACAGAACACAGTTGTCACAGTCTCCCCTACTTTAGGAAATTTCGTCCCGAAATTTTATTTAGAGGAATCTTGTGAAAACAAATGCGGATATTTCGCCTTCATCTGGTCCTTATGTTCCCAAGTAAACTCGGGGCCACGTTTGGATTCCCAGCGAACTTTGACCAAATGAATCCGTTTGTTCTTCAACTGTTTGTATGTACGTTCCACTATCTCCACAGGTTTCTCGACAAAGTGCTTCGTTTCGTCGATTTGAATCTCGTCGAGAGGAATGTGAAGATCAGCATCAGCTAAACACTTTCGTAAATTGGACAATTGAAAAGTCGGATGAACATTTCCCAGCTCTGGAGGTAGCTCTAGTCGATATGCAACCTTTCCAATTCTTTCAACAATCTTAAATGGTCCAACATATCGTGGTGCAAGTTTTCCTTTCTTTCCAAATCTCACCACTCCCTTCCAAGGTGACACCTTGAGTAGGACACGGTCTCCGACTTGAAATTCTACGGGCTTGCGTTTCAAATCCGCATAACTCTTTTGACGGCTTCTAGCTGTCACAAGGTTATCGCGAATTTTCTTGATTTTGTCTGTTGCTTCCAGAACGATCTCAGGTCCAGTAAGCTGAGCTTCACCGGTCTCATTCCAACAGACAGGTGAACGACATCTTCGACCGTAGAGAGCTTCGAATGGTGCCATCTTAATGCTAGCATGACAACTATTATTGTATGAGAACTCGATCAATGGCAAGTGAGAATCCCAATTACCACCAAAGTCTATCACGCATGCTCTAAGCATATCCTCCAAAGTTTGAATCGTCCTCTCAGATTGACCATCTGTTTGGGGATGATAAGCAGTGCTTAGATTCAGTTGGGTTCCCAAAGCAGATTGCATGGTCTTCCAAAAATGAGATGAAAATCGAGCATCACGATCGGAAATGATATCTAGAGGAACACCATGTCGTGATACAATCTCGTCTACATAGATCTTGGCAAGCTTCTCAGCAGAGAAATCCTCACGGATTGGTAAGAAGTGAGCTGATTTTGTCAAACGATCAACTACGACCCAAATAGCATCGTGACCTTTAGACATACGCGGTAACTTGGTGATGAGATCCATTGCAATATTCTCCCATTTCCAAACCGGTATCTCTGGTTGTACAAGCAAACCAGAAGGTCGTTGATGTTCCGCCTTAACTTTGAGACAAGTTAGGCATTTCGATACATACAAGGCAACATCCTTCTTCATACCAGGCCACCAGAACTTAGTACGAAGATCCTTGTACATTTTATCAGCACCAGGATGGATAGAATATCGAGACTTGTGAGATTCGTCCATTACTAAGGTGCGAAGATCGTCCTGATTCGGAATCCACAAACGATTCTCAAAATAGAGTAAACCATCGTCTTTACTTTCGAGTTTAAGCTCAAGTTGAAGCGGTAGCTCATATTTCAATAAGTCTTTGATCACACAAGATCGTTGTGTTTGAAGAACACGAGATTGAATATGCGATAGAGTTTGAACAGAATGAAGCTTGACTCGTTCCTTTCGACTAAGCGCATCGGCTACGACATTCGCCTTACCAGGATGGTAGCGGATCTCGCAATCATAATCGTTTAAGAGTTCAACCCAACGTCATTGCCTCATGTTCAGCTCCTTCTGATTGAGAATATGCTGGAGACTTTTGTGGTCTGTGAAAACCACACACTTCGTTCCATAGAGGTAGTGTCTCCAGATTTTAAGTGCAAAAACTACAGCTCCTAACTCAAGATCATGAGTCGTATAATTCTTCTCGTGAACTTTCAACTGTCTAGACGCATAAGCTATGACTTTACCACGTTGCATAAGAACGCAACCAAGTCCTAGATTCGACGCGTCACAGTAGACAACAAAATCATCGTTTCCCTCAGGCAGAGATAAAACAGGAGCATCACAGAGCTTCCGTTTCAGCGTTTGGAACGCTTCTTCTTGTTTAGGTCCCCACTCAAAAGGCTTATTTTTCTGAGTCAAAGCAGTGAGTGGAACCGCGATCTTCGAGAAATTAGAAATAAACCGTCGATAATAACCAGCAAGACCTAGAAAAGAACGAACTTCTGTAGGTGTCGTTGGTGTATTCCAATCCTTAATTGCAACAATCTTGGATGTATCTACATGAATACCCTGCTCATTGATAATATGACCCAATAACTGAACTTCTTTAAGCCAGAATTCACACTTGGAGAATTTAGCAAAAAGTTGTTCCTTCTTTAGGAGTTCCAATGTCAAACGAAGGTGTTGCTCGTGCTCTGCTTGAGACTTTGAATAAATAAGAATATCGTCGATGAACACAATGACGAACTTATCTAAATAAGGTTTACAAACCCTATTCATTAAGTCCATGAAGATAGCTGGGGCATTCGATTACAAACCCGATTTACGAAATTCCAGTGAGAGAATTACAAATACATCGGTGGTCATCTATAGTATAAGTTTCATGATCTAACTCTACACAGAATTCAAGTTATGACGGAAAACAGGACGCATATTTTCAGCAGCAAAAATCAGCTTTAGCTGCTATCATAAAAACAGACTTTTAAAATAGTAAACGACCTCGAAAAATTACGATTCCAGTGCCATTTGATCAGTTTTTCGAAAATACACAATTTAGGCTTCAGAAAATAAGTTTTTTGATCTATTATGGTCCAGTTACAGCCAGTTGAAGTCGGCTGGAAAGGTTATTCAGCAAGCTGTTTCTAGCTTAAATATTACTAAAACGCACATATACGATCACCATTCGTCCTAATAACGATTTATATCATAACACAAGTTATTTACAGCATATATTGTTTGTATTACTCAGATTTATCATGATTACTTCATTATTTTATCAATACTTCAACACTAGACTAGTTTATGTTCAAGACTTGTTTAAGTTCTTTAGACTTTCTATCTTTTTGATCTCTAAACATAATTAACCACTCAACAATCATGTAAAATGCAAGGATCTAAGTGCTTACCACTAGCACAAGGCTAGGGGAGTTCGAGTGTAGAAAAGTGGTGGATAAAATAAAACGAAAGGGGTCCTTGACCTTCCGAACACTCCAAGCTTAGTTGTTGAACCTTTTGCACCTTTGTAAGGATGGAAAATGGCTAGAGAGTGGCTTGATGGTGGTGATTGGGTGGTGTGTGATGGCTGCCGAAAGTGGGGAAGGAGGGACAGAAGAGAGAAACTTGATGTTGGGTGTGTGTGAGAATGGTTCATCATGTTCTTCTTATAACCCCACTTAAGCTTTTACCCATTAGTTCTTATGTCTCTTAAGTACAATACACTAATCTAAATGAATCTTTAAGGAAGGTCTTGCAAGATAATGGAGATCAAATAAGATCTCATAAATTGGCCATGTGGGCCGATTCCTTGCTCATGGGGGAGGGGGTCTAATGGTAAATTCCAATCAACTAGTTACTTGTAATCCAAATACAAGTGTATAATTAGTTTAGTTAGTTACTAGTATTTTAGGGTGTGATAGGGTGTTCGGGGACCACGACTAGCTCAGAAAAATAGGAACAATATGTTTGACAATATTTTTGTGTTCCGGGTAATGTCCGGTTGTTTGGTTGGGTATCGTTTCGTTAAAGTGTTTAATTATGTACCGGGTATTTTATCTAGCGTTCAAATCCCGATTTATGGCGTTCTAAATTATTTTTATTATTCTATAAAAATAAACTCGACAAAATATTACTGAAATAAATTTCAGTTGCCAAGACTGGCTACGTTGTCTGTGTTTCGCAGTAAAAGCACTGTGTCGCGCAGAAACACACGGTACGCGCTTAAACTTGAAAAATAACGTTTTTAAGCGTTTTAATTTATTTTTCAACACGAACCTGATTAAAATAAGATTTTAATAATAACAGAATATTTGTGGGATTTAAATATTATCCGGGCGGTCACCAACGTTCGTTTCGCAGTTTTGTCGTAATTAGTTCTTTAGTTCAAACAAACATGTTTTCGCCATACCGAATCCTTCGAAACTTATTTCTAAGTTATGTAAAGGATATTTAGGGTATGTTTAGCTTACGTCACAGTTCCGGATTGTACATCACGTTAAACTAACTGCGTTTAAGCACCAGTTTGCGTATAACCTTCCATAAAGTGATTTAAAGCTTGGAATCGGAATCGAATCAAATTGTAAAATCATTAAACACAATTGCACACATAATAACACCAAAACACAAATAATAACACCAAAGCATATTGTTTTATTGATAACTGACATTGTTTTACATAATACGATGATTACATAACACAGTTGTCACAGCAATAAAGGATGCTTTCAGTGTGGCGCTGAAGGCCACTTTAAGAGTAACTGTCCTCAGATGAATCAGAATCAGAACAACAACAACCATGGAAACGGGAACAACAATGGAGGCAACAATGGAGGCAACAACGGCGGTAACAATAATGGCAATGGCGCCCGAGGACGTGTTTTTGTGCTAGGTCAGGGTGATGCAAGGAACGATCCCAACGTGGTGATGGGTAAGTTTCTTCTGGATGACTTCTTTGTTACTGTTTTATTCGATTCGGGTGCCGATACTAGTTATGTGTCCTTAAAAGTTAGCCAAATGCTTAAGCGCACTCCAACACTTTTGAACACCAAACACACGGTAGATGATGTGCGTGAAGTGTGTTATGGTTTTAATGTTTATTTTAAGCCCTTTTACACTTTCTTTAGCCAAGTTTTAAATTTATAAAACACGATATTTACTAACACTAAACACACATATAGGCAAGTGCACCCATCGTGAGCGTAGTATAGTGTTGGTAAGATACCGAGGTCATCCAAGGACACAAGAGCTTTTAGTACCAGTTTATCCTCAACGTCTAATCAAATCAAAAAGTTAGAAAAAGGTTTTAAACTAGAAAAATAAAAACCAACTAAAATGCTGAAAAATAAAAATAAAAAAAATAAAAACAGATAGACAAGATGAATCACTTGGCTCCGACTCGTGTATAGTGTAACCTTTGATTATTTCCGCACTTTTGCACTTTTTAAGAGATTATCTTAGTTATTGTAGTAGGCCCCTCTTTTGAAGGTGACGTTACCCTCAACCCAGTAGTTTGAGTCAGCAAGGATACAATCCTTAAGGGTCGGATTATTGAAAGATAATTAATTAAGTTATTAATGCATATTATGGTAGGCCCCTCTTTTGATGGTGACGTTACCCTCGGCTAAGTAGTCTGAGTCAGCAGGGATACAGTCCTAAGTAGCCGGGTTAAAGTATTAATAGTAGTTTACATATGGGGGGATCAAAGAGTTTGGACCCCCGCCATCCAATACCGTTAAGTATTGAAGGAGGTCCTACTAAATTTGACCCAGGTCCTTGCAGGATCTATACACTGAACAAGGCAAGACTCTTACCAAACCGTTCCCTTAACCCTCGACCAGGTAGCCAACATACCTCCATATAGACCGTGGAGAAATGAATGGTGAAAATCTTTTATTTTATATAGACAGTAAAATAATGCCAAGACACCACGGACAAACGATAAGGAAAAATCACCTTCAACATAAGAAACTAGTTATTAAAGTCATTAATACATAACCAAGTAAAAAGTGCAAAAAGATTAAAAATAAAAAGTATTACACTAGACACTTTGTCTTCACCAAGTGATGTAAGAGACTTAGGCAAACATGGCCTTGATTGTCAAGAACTCTTACGATCAATCTTGGATCCCGAGATGACTCACACACTCTATGATGGACAATGGATGATGGTGGTGGATGATGTTGTTATGGTGGTGGTGGTGGGTGGTGGGTGAAGTGTGAGAGAGGTGGTGTGCCAAGGGATGGTTTGAGCTTGAGCCAAGCACTCCTATTTATAGGCTGAACAGAAGCTCGGGCACGGCCCCGTGTCCATTGGGCATGGCTCCGTGTCCATCCTCTTCTCTGTCTTCATTAATTGCACTTTGTCTGCATTAGTTGACCACGCCCCCGTGTCCGCTGGGCACGCCCCCGTGTGCAGAAGCATATCTGTACTATCAAGATTTACCTGGATTCTGCGAATCTTATAGTTGACCACGGCCCCGTGTCCGCTGAGCATGGCCCCGTGGTGGGCGATAGAAGCTTCTATAGCTTTGTCTTTTATGCTGGCACTTGGGCACGCCCCCGTGTTCACTGAGCACGGGGCGTGTTCAGCCTTCTGTTTTCTTGTTTTGCTTGGGAAGATGCTGTCGTGGGGTCGGGCATGTCACGTTTGTTCCTTTCTTGTATTTATGTTAGATTTAGCTGCCTTTTTGCTTCTTTTGTTAATTGGAGCTCATTTAATCCTGAAAATACAAAAGGAAGACAAAAACACACTTTTTCCAACATTAGTACTAAAAAAGGGTTAGTTTTAAGCCACAATTGATGTAATTTATATGTTGCATTTTGCACAAATCAAATACCCCCACACTTGAATCTTTGCTTGTCCTCAAGCAAAACTCTTTATAATGTGGCTTTACACTCCCAAATGGAATGGGTAGAAGAGAAGGTTTTTGGACTTGTCATAGAGTGTCGGGATTTCCAAGATTCTTTATTAAGTTTTATTTTTATTTATTTACAATCCTATTCGTCATGATTTATTTAAAACTTTTCATAAGATAAATTACTTATTAGGGCATAACATGCCTTTTTAAAATTCTATTTATATACAAGTTCACATATCTCACGGGGAATCACTCAACACTCGGCCAAAGATGTATTTTAGTGAATCACTCGAGAGCGGCATGGAACTTGCTCCTACCATAGGCTTGCTAAGCAATCAATCCTCCTCCTTTTTAACTATATACCTTTGTAAATATCAAGAGGACTTTTGGGGTGAAGGGTTAGGCTTGGGTTAAAGGTAGGTGGTTAGGTTAGTGGTTAGTGAAAGGGCGAAAATCGTAACAAGCGTCGGTTTTCGTAAGATTTTTTTTTTTTTTGCAACTTTTATTTTGATGAAGCTTTTATTCAAACAAAGCTATTTTTGATAAACTTGTTTGTTTATTTCTCTTTTGCTTCATCATCAAATTTTTTTTTTTTTTTGAAAAGTCATACGAAATACCGAGCTTGTTACTAAAATAAAAGGTTAAAAATAAAAAGGGTTTTGGTGGGTGAAAGGGTGTTTGGTTTGGGTTATGAAATGAAAAGGTTTAGGCTCAAAGGGGCTAACTAGGGGGATTTTGGGTAGGTGGTAAAAAAAAATAATGGTGTAGAAATAAAAAGGGTTAGTCCTAATGCCTCCATCATTTACTTACTCGGGTTTAAGTTGGTAAGGACCGGGAATGTATTGTCGTGGCAAGTTCAAGAGTCGTAAGAACCAAGCGGCTATTCACACAAGAAACGAAAAATGAGCATTTAGTTTAATGATATGTATTTGTATGCTCAATAAAGGCTCAACTCACTTTTGTGGGAATGGGTTTTTATGTGATCAAGTATATATAATCAAATTTTAACTAAGCTTGTCATGCCGTTTCATAATTTTCTTATGTTGGTTCTTTTTATCACGACGCTATCGGTTGTAAATTTGTAAAAAATATAAGCTTTTCTAGAACTTGAATTTCCCGAGTTAAACCTAAACAAGTAAAAAAATGAAAATTTTTTTGAAAAAATTTGGGGTGATTAGCGGTTCCAATAGAGTTTTGTGTAAAGCTTGTTATTAGGACTTGCAAGATTCAAGGTTTTAGCATCCCCCCCACACTTAAATTACACATTGTCCTCAATGTGTCCCAAAAATAAGTTTTTAGGTTGATTGAATGTGTAAAAGGGTGTGAAAAAGCAAAAATTTGTGTTACTGGGCGTCTGGACACGGCCCCGTGTTCAGGTGCCAGTAACAAAATTGAAAAAGAGAAACAGAAGCCTAGACACGGGGGCGTGTTGGGTGAACATGGTCCGTGTCCAGTTTACCTAAACTGGGCATTTTCTGCAGACTGTGCAGCACGGGGCCGTGTTGGGCGGACACGGCCCGTGCTGAACTTGCTGTAACGAAGAAAGTTTTGTCGGATGGCCCTGTTTTCCTGCATGGGGTGCTGGTTCAAGTTTCCCTTGTTTCCTTTGCCATCCCGAGTGTGTTTTATTTATTTCAACACCATCCAAACACCAAGTTAACTAAAACCATCATTCATTAAGTCATAGAGAGAATTACATAATAGTCCTAAAAGTTAAAATTCTAGATAAGTGGGTCAAAGAAACACAAGAAATCCAAATCGAGAAGTTCTAGCCTAAACTTTATTTTACTAGCAAAATTTCCAAAAAGATAATTCTCTTGGTTAGATGCGGCATGAAAACTTCTTCTCTTCGGGCATGGGTTCCTCACACGTCGGCGAGCCACTCCTCTATCTCCTTGGGAGAAGAAAGGCGGGCTCATTGGCATTAGTTTGAGGAGGTGCAACCTCCACCGGGACTTCTTGTAGATTTTCAAAAGGAGGTTCCGCTGGAAGGTCATCCCACCCAGTAGGATTGTGGATTCCAAGTGCTAGGTTCCAATCCTCTTGAGGGAGGATTGGTTCCATGGGAGGTGTTACAAGAATGTTTAACCTCTGGTGCAAGAGGTTAATTTCTTGAAAACTGTTTTCCAGCCCTACCGTAAGATAATTTATACGGTCTATTAGGACCTCCTCTACCGAAGTCATCTCGTCAAGAGCTTTACATAACGCCATTACGTATCGTACGAGAGTTGCTTCAATTGATGATCTTCTTTCCCTTCGACTGTTTCTGGAGTGCGCAGAAGAGGTTCCACTGTTTTGACTAGACATTCTACGAAAACCAACCAAGAAATAGTTTATTTCAATGAAACAGTAAAACAGACACGGCCCCGTGCTCACTGAGCACGGCCCCGTGTTCACCTTTCTGCAGTTTTTTAGAACAAGGAATCTTGGAGTTTTAAATTATTTTTCCAACTTATGAAGTATTTTTGAGCAGAAATAACTTAAAACAGTGTTGTGTAACTTATTTTTAACAAGATTCCTTGAATAAAAACTTAACAAACATCACAATAAAGCTTGGAATCAAGCTTCAATGGAGGTGTTGTTGCAAGAAAGATGAAGAAGAAGGTAATGGATAAAAGAGGAAAGGACAAGATGTTTGTTAGAACCTTCTTTTAGAACATACCTAGGATGGTAGGTGAGAAGATCCTTTCAAATCTCTGTCCCTGGATGGTCCAAATGTGCAGGATTCTTGGCTGCATTTATAGAAAATGACAGCATACTGGACACGGCCCCGTGTGCAGGCTAGATCCTGACACATTTTGTCCGAATTCTGACGAAAAGTCAGAAGGGAATCTTTTAGTGGACACGGGGGCGTGTTGACCTGGGCACGGCCCCGTGTCGAAAGGCTGATTTATGAAGTTTGTCTATTTTCAAGGAACTTATCCGGATCGAGTGGTTCCTTACTGGATGGAACAACCCCAAAGTGCCTAAGATACCTTAATTGTTCTAGATTAAGATGAGAACGCAAGAGGTTGTTGGTGAAGGTGATTCCTATGCTATATGAAGGTGGACAAGTCCAACCCTTTCCCGGGCTCTCGTTAAAGAAGGTGTATGCCGAATCACTCAGGTCTATGTATGCATCGAACGAAGTCGATGGGGAGTCCTTCACGGCACAATCTACACAGGGACGACTATCGCTCAAGTCCTCGCTAGATTTAGAGGTATCGTCGAGAACAACGAAGTTGTTTGAATGTGATCCCAACGCTTCTTCTTGGTTATCGTCTTGAGATAAATTATTGAAATCTATCCTAAGTTCTTTTACCCAATTAAGAATTAGATCTTCTAATTGAAATAGTTCATCAAGAAGCATTTCTCCTAGAAAATCCGGTTGAGAGCATTCAAGGGAGAGATAGGGATTATTTTTACTTTCGCCCCTCTTAAGGATACTGGAAAACGATGGGTCTATATAGTGGGGCTTATAATTTAGAAAATAACATTCTAATTCCTTGTGGGAACCACCACATATTTGACACCACCTACCATAAGAATGCCGAAAGTAAAAAATATCAGTATCACTCATATTTGTGTCAGAAATTACCAACCGTCGGGATCTCACGGTTCTGTTTTCAGTAACTGAATCTTGGGCACGGGGCGTGTTGAGTGGGCATGGCCCCGTGTTCAGCTTACTGTCTGACTTAAAACAGGATTGCCAGTTCCAATGATTGGGCACGGGGCGTGTTCAGCGGGCATGGCCCGTGCTGAGTTCTGCAGAAGCTGAAAAACTAAGAAAAATCCTAAAAAAATAGAAAAATAAGAAAAAAAGATTAGGCCGTTAATTCCTAACTTTCTTAAAATCCTTGTGTCCCCGGCAGCGGCGACAAAAACTTGATGTGCGTGAAGTGTGTTATGGTTTTAATGTTTATTTTAAGCCCTTTTACACTTTCTTTAGCCAAGTTTTAAATTTATAAAACACGATATTTACTAACACTAAAGACACATATGGGCAAGTGCACCCATCGTGAGCGTAGTATAGTGTTGGTAAGATACCGAAGTCGTCCAAGGACACAAGAGCTTTTAGTACCGGTTTATCCTCAACGTCTAATCAAATAAAAAAGTTAGAAAAAGGTTTTAAACTAGAAAAATAAAAACTGACTAAAATGCTGAAAAATAAAAAAAATAAAAACAGATAGACAAGATGAATCACTTGGCTCCGACTCGTGTATAGTGTAACCTTTGATTATTTCCGCACTTTTGCACTTTTTAATAGATTATCTTAGTTATTGTAGTAGGCCCCTCTTTTGAAGGTGACGTTACCCTCAACCCAGTAGTTTGAGTCAGCAAGGATACAATCCTAAAGGATCGGATTATTGAAAGATAATTAATTAAGTTATTAATGCATATTATGGTAGGCCCCTCTTTTGAAGGTGACGTTACCCTCGGCTAAGTAGTCTGAGTCAGCTGGGATACAGTCCTAAGTAGCCGGGTTAAAGTATTAATAGTAGTTTACATATGAGGGGATCAAAGAGTTTGGACCCTCGCCATCCAATACCGTTAAGTATTGAAGGAGGTCCTACTAAATTTGACCCAGGTCCTTGCAGGATCTATACACTGAATAAGGCAAGACTCTTACCAAACCGTTCCCTTAACCCCCGACCAGGTAGCCAACATACCTCAATATAGACCATGGAGAAATGAATGGTGAAAATCTTTTATTTTACATAGACAGTAAAATAATGCCAAGACACCACGGACAAAAGATAAGGAAAAATCACCTTCAACATAAGAAACTAGTTATTAAAGTCATTAATACATAACCAAGTAAAAAGTGCGAAAAGATTAAAAATAAAAAGTATTACACTAGACACTTTGTCTTCACCAAGTGATGTAAGAGACTTAGGCAAACATGGCCTTGATTGTCAAGAACTCTTACGATCAATCTTGGATCCCGAGACAACTCACACACTCTATGATGGACAATGGATGATGGTGGTGGATGATGGTGTTATGGTGGTGGTGGGTGGTGGGTGAAGTGTGAGAGAGGTGGTGTGCCAAGGGGTGGTTTGAGCTTGAACCAAGCACTCCTATTTGTAGGCTGAACAGAAGCTCGGGAACGGCCCCGTGTCCATTGGGCACGGCCCCGTGTCCATTGGGCACCTTCTCTGTCTTCATTAATTGCACTTTGTCTGCATTAGTTGACCACGCCCCCGTGTCCGCTAGGCACGCCCCCGTGTGCAGAAGCATATCTGTACTATCAAGATTTGCCTGGATTCTGCGAATCTTATAGTTGACCACGGCCCCGTGTCCGCTGAGCACGGCCCCGTGGTGGGCGATGGAAGCTTCTATAGCTTTGTCTTTTATGCTGGCACTTGGGCACGCCCCCGTGTTCACTAAGCACGGGGCGTGTTCAGCCTTCTGTTTTCTTGTTTTGCTTGGGAAGATGCTGTCGTGGGGTCGGGCATGTCACGTTTGTTCCTTTTCTTGTATTTATGTTAGATTCAGCTGCCTTTTTGCTTCTTTTGTTAATTTAAGCTCATTTAATCCTGAAAATACAAAAGGAAGACAAAAACACACTTTTTCCAACATTAGTACTAAAAAAGGGTTAGTTTTATGCCACAATTGATGTAATTTATATGTTGCATTTTGCACACATCAGTAGAGCTAGCAAACGATAAAAGTCTTGAGGCCACACACATAGTTAAGGGTTGTAATCTTGTTCTTGCGGATCAGACCTTTTCTATCGACCTCATTCCTATCGTCCTGGGTAGTTTCGACGTTGTTATTGGGATGGATTGGCTATCTCAACATCAAGCAGAGATTATTTGCAAGGAGAAAATCGTCTGTATTCCTCGCTCTGGTGAAGAACCCCTCGTGATTCGTGGCGACAAGAGTGGTGCTGTTGTGGGCATCATCTCTTTCCTTAAGGCCCAAAATTGTTTGCGAAAGGGCCACACTGCTATTCTAGCCCTCGTTTCTGATACATCCTCGGAAGAAAGGAAGATAGAAGACATACCTATTGTACGTGATTTTCCTGAGGTATTTCCTGAGGAATTACCTGGTCTTCCGCCTCATCGACAAGTCGAGTTTCAAATCGAGCTAGCTCCTGGAGCAGCACCAATAGCTCGTGCACCTTATCGTCTAGCTCCATCAGAACTTGAAGAACTGTCCTCGCAACTACAAGAGCTCTTGGACAAGGGTTTTATTCGCCCTAGCTCTTCGCCCTGGGGAGCTCCAGTCTTGTTTGTGAAGAAGAAAGACGTACTTTCAGAATGTGTATTGACTATCGTGAACTCAACAAGGTGACTGTGAAGAATCGTTATCCCCTCCCACGTATAGACGACTTGTTCGACCAGTTGCAAGGGTCGAGCTATTACTCTAAGATTGATTTGAGATCGGGATACCATCAACTGAGAGTCCGAGATGAGGACGTCTCCATAACAACATTTAGAACTCGTTATGGGCATTACGAGTTTCTGGTTATGCCTTTCGGATTGACGAATGCACCTGCGGTCTTCATGGATTTCATGAACCGAGTGTGCAAACCCTACCTGGATAAGTTCGTTATCATTTTCATCGACGACATCCTGATCTATTCGAAGAGTCAGGAAGAACACGAGCAACACCTGAGGCTTATTTTGGAACTTCTTCAAACAGAGCAGTTGTATGCCAAATTTTCGAAATGTGACTTCTGGCTTCGCGAAGTCCACTTTCTAGGCCACGTGGTAAACAAGGATGGGATTCATGTTGATCCATCCAAGGTAGACTCGATCAAGAACTAGCCTGCACCCCGTACACCAACAGAAATCCGCCAATTCTTGGGTTTGGCGGGCTACTACAGAAGGTTCATCAAGGATTTCTCCAAGATTGCGCAACCTCTCACTTCACTAACTCAGAAGGGTGTCACCTATCGTTGGGGTGATGCACAGGAATCTGCTTTTCAGTACTTAAAAGATAGACTTTGTAGCGCGCCTATCCTCTCATTTCCTGAAGGCACAAACGACTTTGTGGTTTATTGCGATGCTTCCATCCAAGGACTTGGTTGCGTGCTGATGCAACGAGATAAAGTCATTGCTTATGCATCACACCAACTTAAGGTTCACGAAAGGAACTACACTACACATGACTTGGAATTGGTAGCAGTTGTTTTCGCACTTAAGATATGGAGACATTACCTGTACGGTACCAAGTGCACCATTTACACCGATCACAGGAGTCTCGAGCATATCTTCAAGCAAAAGGAGTTAAGCATGCGACAACGTCGATGGGTCGAACTCTTGAATGATTACGAATGTGCGATCAAGTACCATCCGGGCAAAGCCAATGTTGTGGCTGACGCCCTCAGTCGAAAGGATACTACACCTAAACGTGTGCGAGCGTTACAACTTACCATCCAATCTAGTCTTCCTACTAAGATACGAGATGCTCAGGTTGAAGCATTGAAAGCAGAGAACATCAGGGTGGAGTCCCTACGAGGATCAAGGAAACGGTTGGAACAAAAGGAAGACGGTGCCTACTATGTAAACGGGCACATCTGGGTTCCACTCTATGGTAATCTACGTGAGCTTGTGATGGATGAAGCGCACAAGTCTCGTTACTCGGTACATCCTGGTTCGGATAAGATGTACCACGACTTAAAGACTACATTCTGGTGGCCTAGCATGAAAGCCAACATAGCAACCTACATCAATAAATGTTTGACTTGTGCGAGAGTCAATATTGAATATCAGAAACCATCAGGCCTACTCCAACAACCAGAGATCCCGACATGGAAATGGGAGCAAATTTCCATGGATTTCGCTACTGGCCTGCCTAGATCTCAACGCGGAAATGACACTATTTGGGTGATAGTGGATCGATTGACTAAGTCTGCACACTTCTTGGCTATCAAGGAAACCAACAAGTTTTCTAATCTAGCAGACATCTACCTAAAGGAAGTAGTATCAAGGCACGGAGTGCCAACCTATATCATTTCTGATCGAGACTCACGTTTTACATCTGAATTGTGGCAAGCTATGCACAAGTCCTTTGGCTCTCGATTAGACATGAGCACGGCATATCATCCACAGACGGATGGGCAATCTGAACGCACCATCCAAACCCTTGAAGACATGCTTAGGGCATGTGTAATCGACTTTGGTAATGGCTGGGAAAAACACCTCCCGTTAGTGGAGTTTTCGTATAATAACAGTTACCACACCAGCATCCAGGTCGCTCTGTTCGAGGCATTGTACGGACGGAAGTGCCGATCACCTCTTTGTTGGGCAGAGGTTGGTGACAGTTAAATCACAGGCCCCGGACTTGTAGTAGATACAACCGAGAAGATTGCTCAGATACGACAAGGAATGGCGGTAGCTCGTGACCGTCAGAAAAGCTACGCTGATAAGCGAAGGAAACCACTCGAGTTCCAGGTTGGGGATCGGGTGCTACTTAAAGTCTCACCTTGGAAAGGTGTAGTTCGTTTTGGTAAACGAGGCAAACTCAACCCGCGTTATGTCGGACCATTCGAAATCATGGAGAAAATTGGCAAAGTCGCCTACAAGCTGAATCTACCGGCAGAACTCAGCGGAATTCACAATGTTTTCCATGTGTCGAATCTGAAGAAGTGTCTGTCAGATGAGACCCTCATAGTTCCTCTCAAGGAGCTCACTATCGAGGATCAGCTGCGATTCATCGAGGAACCAGTAGAGATTACTGATCGAGATGTTAAGATTCTCTAGCGTACCAGAATACCCCTTGTTCGAGTTCGTTGGAACTCCCGTCGTGGCCCAGAGTATACCTGGGAACGAGAAGACCAAATGAAACTCAAGTATCCCCAGTTGTTTGAGAAAAGTGCAACTACTACTGAGGCTGAAGCTACTTCGGAATTTCGGGATGAAATTCCAAACCAACGGGGGGATGATGTGACACCCCAGGAAAACCAGTAAACCACGCAACTTAACTAGCTTCCTCAGTAACCACGTGCTAAATTTCGGGACGAAATTTTCTTAACATGGGGAGAATGTGACAACCCTCGTAATTACATGTATCCGTACGATTAATTAATATTAAATTATGCTTAATGATTGTGACAACTCGAGTTTCCAAGATTTCCATCTTCGCATTTAGTGCACGTTAATTTTTTTTTATGTTGTTTGTTTACACGACTCGTTGTTTCACAACGCTTACCTTTGTAATACGTTATATCGTATTTCGATTGATATTTTATACTTGGGATCCATAATATTTATTATATGTGAGTGTATGTTGATAAGGTTTTGTATTAATTAACATGTTAAATAAAGATGGAACTCTTACTGAAAACAAGTACCCATGAAATCACCCAAGTGGTGAAAACACCTTAAGTGTTTTCGTCCACTGATGATCAACGAAATCAGAGATGGGCCTTGGCCCAGTATTGTGATATTTTATATAATCATTTTATAAACAAATCTTCTCGGAGAAGTTTCTTACTTACCAAACCTTATCTTATCACATTGTTTCTCTCTCTACCTCTGAAACCCACAAAGAGAATTCCTCATTTGAAGCCAAAACCTCTGTTTAAATCCTTGGTTAGTGATTTCATGATTCAGTTGTTTTAGTTGCATATCGTATGATTATTGGATGTTTAATCATGATGTATGTATATATGTGATTATGTGATTGATCATTGTGTGCTTGTTGGATAATTATTATCTATGAACTGTCTGTATATTTGATGTTTTGATCAACAGTGGGTGTATGTTAATGAATGATAAACTGATTAAATCAGGATCCTGGTATCATATGATGTTGGCAAATTATATATTACATATCAATGATTTATTATATGACTTGTAAATGATTAATCATGTAACTGTAATGAGATTTAGTTGCTGGGTTTAAGTTACAGTGAGTGTTGGTGAAGATGATGAAGCTAACGAAAACACCCCCATATCTTGAAACTGGACGAAATCACTTATGTGATTTCGGCCCAAGTGTGTTTGGCCCAAGGATGATTTCGACCCACATAGTGTTTTCGGCACACATAGGGTTTTCGGCCCACTTAAGTGATTTCGGCACATGAGGGATTTCGGCACCCATGTGTTTTCGGCCCAACTTAGATTTCGGCCCAAGTGTTATTTTTTCCTGTTAATTTTATTAACTAAGTTATATATGTTAACTCTATTAGTCTCCTGTTGATATGTTAGCTCTGTTAAGTAAAGTTGCAATTCTGTTAAGTGTGCACCCCTGTTAATTAATTACTCAGTCGTTAAACTTGTTAAGCAATAACTCTGTTAGTTGCAAATCCATTAATTGTTAACTTTATTAGTTCAATTCAGCATGCAACTCTGTTAAGATAAGGGGAGTAATTCTGTTGACTTTACTCACTCAGTTAGTTGCCGGTTCTGCTAAATGCCAACTCTGTTAAGTGTATGATTGAATTGTTATATTGGAATAAACTGTGAAGGACATATATGTGGTACATGAACTATATGAAATTGATTAACTGTTTACATGATACAAGATACTAACTGCCAAGCACACTTTGTGATATTACTGTGATGATAGTTACATGTGAAATATTTCGAACGTGAACTGATTGAGTATACGTGCACTATAGGACTTGACTGATTTAATTGTGAGCACTTAACTTAGCATACCGAGCAAACTAAGGTGAGTTCACACTTCTACCAAGGCATGGGATTCCCAGGGTTGGAAATGGGTTGGTTGATTATTTATGCTTAAGAGTTATCGGAATTACATACCATAGGCCTCGGGAGAGGAAGGTCAATGGTAGATACTACTAGACTAGTGATACATATACTTCTCTTCGCACACATGCCTGGAATGGCCGCGAACTATACTTTAATCTTCGCAAACATGCCTGGAATGGCCGCGAACTATACTTTAATCTTCGCAAACATGCCTGGAGGGCCGCGATACAAATATACCTAGTCTAGAAAACATGGGAAACCCCCACTAAACTTCGCAAACATGCCTAGAGGGCCGCGATACCATTACATACGATACATGATTTCTAAACAAGCATACGATATACGATACGAACATTATAACTAAATAACCTACTGTGAACTCGCTCAACTAGTTGTTGACTCTCTGTTACATGCCTTGCAGGACCTTAGGTACTTTTGGAGCTTGCACGGGAGGCACGGTCGTTGTGGACATGGATCGTGAATGTGTTGTTAAACATTATGACATTTCGTACTTAAACTTATGTTGGGTTTTACATTATGGCTTCCGTTACACACTTGTTTATATTTGGTTTTGGAAACACCTATCGTATTGATGAATGACTTTTACTATATACTTATGTTCAATATGATTGGTGGCTTGATCCTGGTCATGTCACGCCTCCAAGCGGTGGTACTCCGCGTTTGGATTTTTGGGGGTGTGACAATGATTATGCAGAAACTTGACTAAATGGTCCTGAATGTTTTCCTAAGTGTTAGGAATTAAATGTGTTATAAAAGTTACATAAAAGACACTAAACGGAACAACTTAGCACTTTAACGAACCGGTATCTAACCGAACAACCGGACATTACCCGGGACACCAAAATATTGCAAGAAACATTGTTTAATTATTCCTTGGCTAGTTATGATCCCCGTACACCTTAACACCCACTAAATTCTCTAGTAACTAACATATGTAACCATACACTTGATTTTTAACTAGTATATAACCATATGGTTACAATTTACATTTAGACCCCTCCCCCTAGGCCTATAATCGGCCATCACCACACACCATACTTACAAGATTTGTTTCCATATTATATTGGATCTTTGCTTGATTGTGTAGACAAAATATGTGAAGGTAAGGTTATAAGTATGGTCCATATCTCACAAGATCACTCCATATCATCTCCTACACTCCACCACTTCATCTCCCTCACATCTCTCTCTCCCTCTCGGCTCCATCAAGAACCGCCACCACCACCACCACCTTACAACCCTCATCCAACCATTTTCATGATTGTTTCAAATACTAGGAGGTGATTAAAGGAACTTGGAGCTTGTAGAACTTGAAGAGCTTTCATCCTTAGCTTTCATCATCCTTTTTCACCATCTTTTTCTCTAGTGATCTTCCCTAGCTTTAAGCTAGTTGTAAGTCCTTGATTTACTCTTGTGTACTTTTATTTTTATGGTTATAAGATGTAGTATGATGAAATACTAGAACACTAAAGAACATGAACTAAAGACTTGAACATAAAGATGTAATGTGATGAAATAATGCTAGTATGATTTTGTTATGTTAATGATGGTACTTGACATGATAAATCTGAGTGAAATAAATGATAACCTGCTGCAAGTGATGTTAAATGGCGTTGTTGATCACTAAACATGTTAACGGAACGAATAGAACTTGCGTTAGAGCGCTATAAGCTAAAAACAAGAAGCCGTCATACTGTTACAGCCGTCTTCAGTCGGCTGTAACCAGGTCATAACTTAATGAAACATTGATTTTCTTGAGTCTATAACGTGTTATTTCGAAATACGGTTCTAATGGCACTAGAATCATAATTTTTGGACTTCGTTTGCTATTTTTAAAGGGTCGTTTTTCACAGCAGCAAAAGCTGCGTTTTTACTGCAATAAAATGCGTGTTATGTTTTTCGTCATAACTTGAAATCTGTGTAGAATTAGCTCATGAAATTTGTACTGTAGATGACCACTGATGTCGTTGTAATGCTCCAACTGAAATTTCATCAATCGGACTAATGATGAATTTTAAATAAAGCAGTCAGAAAGATATGAATCTGATTGCAGTCCGGTAAATGATTTTTTATAAAATATTGGTAATAAATTGGATCCCGATATTTTTACACAATAATATTTGGATCGTTTAAGACCTTCTGTAAAAATTTGGGAATTTTTGGAGTAAGTTAACTATTTCATTAAAATGCCCGAAAACAGCCCAGCTTTGGATATTAAAGCTGAAATGACATAAGTAGTAATTTGCGTGTCTAAATGTCGGGTATGTTATCTGAGGATGATCTAACATGTTATATGTCAATGGAAGTGTTATGTGCAATATCGTATGCTTGCTTTTGAATGGTAATAGATGGGGAAGTTTATATGAGCGTGAACTGTTAAAGTGAGTACATGTTATGTGATAGATGCGTGTAGGAAATTCTTGCTTATTTGAAGTCACTAATAAACTAAGTGGTAATCATACTAGGACGTGATTGACCAACACCGATTGTTAGCTATTTTATAGAGTCAAACCGAGCAACCAAAGGTGAGTTCACACTCTTTCTAAGGCATGGGATTCCCGGTGGTTGGGAATGGGTTAAAGAACTAAAACGGAACCTGCATATCCTCCTTGGGTAGGATATGTACCGCCATCCTCCGTAGGTAGGATGCCAATATTAATCTTGCATATTCTCCTTGGGTAGAATACGTACGTTCGTCCTCCTTGGGTAGGACAACAACCTTAAACTACTAGCCACAACTCTAACACCGAAGTCCCACATTTTATATCGACTTAATCGCCGAGGCCGATGGCGAGCGGGTCATTAGTTAATAGCGCTATTAGGTTTGACAAACCTCCCACCGTGTCGTTCGAACGGGCGTGTACTAATGGATCATGGCAAACTGTCAATGATGATAGACATTGACGTAGGGCACAACTTACTTTCGTCAGTAGTCGATATGGTAACGGTCTAGTGGTTCACATGGGGAAGCCCCCACGGGTCATGGTTTGGGAAAGAAGGAATTGGTTAATCATATTTTCAACTATGGGGTAACCCCCACGGCAAGTAAGCCAACTAAACGAAAACCATGTTTTTGAAACAACTTGAAACGAACACCCAACTGTGAACTCACTCAACTTTGTTGTTGACTCCTTGTTACATGCCTTGCAGGTCGTTAGGTATCTATGGAGCTTGCACAGGGAGGCGTGGTCGTTGTGGGACATGGACGGTCAAGTCCCATGTTAAACATTTAAACTTAAGAACTTGTTACTTATGTTTTGGGTTTTACCTTTAATGCTTCCACTGTTTAATTTGAACTTGGTTAACTAGCTTTTGGTCACCAATTGTATTGTGGTTGGTTTTATTTACTTAATTACGTTGTTCAATATGATTGGTGGCTCGATCCTGGTTATGTCACGCCTCCAAGCGGTGATACTCCGCAGGGTGGATTTTGGGGGTGTGACACGTTCCAAACGCTGAAACAAAAGCTATGTGATGCTCCTGTTTTATCTTTGCCCGAGGGAAACGATGATTTTGTTGTCTATTGTGACGCGTCAAATTTAGGCCTTGGTTGTGTTCTTATGCAACAAGGTAAAGTTATAGCTTATGCGTCAAGATAGCTAAAAGTTCACGAGAAGAACTATACAACTCATGATCTTGAGTTAGGAGCTATGGTTTTTGCGCTTAAAATATGGAGACACTATCTCTATGGCACGAAGTGTGTGGTTTTCACAGACCACAAAAGTCTCCAGCACATTCTCAATCAGAAGGAGCTGAATATGAGGCAACGACGCTGGGTTGAACTCTTAAGCGATTACGATTGCAAAATTCGCTACCATCCTGGTAAGGCGAATGTCGTAGCCGATGCGCTAAGTCGAAAGGAACGAGTCAAGCTCAATTTTGTCCGAACTCTATCTGATATTCAATCTCATGTCCTTCAAGCTCAACGATCTTGTGTGATCAAAGGGTTATTGAAATATGAGTTGCCACTTCAACTTGAGCTTAAACTCGAAACGAAGGACGATGGGTTGCTATATTTCAAGGAACGTTTATGGGTTCCGAAACAAGATGATCTTTGCACTTTAGTGATGAACGAATCTCATAAGTCTCGATATTCTATCCATCCTGGTGCTGATAAAATGTACAAGGATCTTCGTACTCAGTATTGGTGGCCTGGTATGAAGAAGGATATTGCTTTGTACGTATCGAAATGCCTAACTTGTCTCAAAGTCAAGGCTGAACATCAACGACCATCTGGTTTGCTTGTACAACCAGAGATACTGGTTTGGAAGTGGGAGAACATTGCTGTGGATCTCATCACTAAGTTACCGCGTACGTCTAAAGGTCACGATGCTATTTGGGTTGTTATCGATCGATTAACGAAATCAGCTCATTTTTTCACCGATTCGCGAGGATCTATCTGCTTATAAACTTGCCAAGATTTATGTTGATGAGATTGTATCTCGACATGGTGTTCCTTTGGATATCATATCTGATCGTGATGCTCGATTTTCATCTCATTTTTGGAAAAAACCATGCAATCTGCTATAGGAACCCAACTAAATCTAAGCACTGCTTATCATCCTCAAACAGATGGACAATCCGAGAGAAAGATTCAAACTTTGGAGGATATGCTTAGAGCATGCGTGATAGACTTTGGTGGTAATTGGGATTCTCATCTTCCGTTGATCGAGTTCTTTACAACAATAGTTATCATGCTATAATTAATATGGCACCATTCGAAGCTCTCTACGGTTGAAAATGTCGTTCACCTATCTGTTGGAATGAGATCGGTGAAGCTCAACTTACTGGACCTGAGCTCATTCTGGAAACAACAGACAAAATCAAGAAAATTCGCGATAATCTTGTGACAGCCAGAAGCCGTCAAAAGAGTTATGCGGATATGCGACGCATGCCCTTAGAATTTCAAGTCAGAGACCGTGTCCTACTCAAGGTATCTCCTTGGAAGGGAGTAGTGAGATTTGGAAAGAAAGGAAAACTTGCACCTCGATATGTTGGACCATTTGAGATTATTGATAGAATCGGAAAGGTTACCTATTGATTAGAGCTACTCCAGAGCTTGGGAATATTCACCCAACTTTTCACGTGTCCAATTTACGAAAGTGTTTAGCTGGTGCTGATCTTCACATTCCACTCGACGAAATTCAAGTTGATGAAATGATGCACTTTGTCGAGAAACCTGTGGAGATAGTGGACCGTGCTATCAAACAGTTGAAGAACAAACGGATTTGATTGGTCAAAGTTCGCTGGGAATCCAAACGTGGGCCAGAGTTTACTTGGGAATGTGAGGACCAAATGAAGGCGAAGTATCCTCAATTGTTCTCACAAGTTTCCTCTAGTTAATATTTCGGGACGAAATTTCCTAAAGTAGGGGAGACTGTGACAACTGTGCTCTATAATCGATGTATAATATAAAACAATGTTAATTATCAATAAAACTATGTGTTTTGATGTTATTATATGTGTATTTGTGTTTGATGATTTTGCGTTTTGGTTCGAGTTTGATTTTAAGCTTTAAATCGCTTTCTGGAAGGTTATACGCAAATTGGTGCGTAAACGCAGTCAGTTTAACGTGAAAAACACTCCGGAATAGTGACATAGGCTTGAAATACCTTAAATAACCTTTAAATAACTTAGAAATAAGTTTTGGATGGTTTGGAGTGTTGAAAACAAGTCTATTCGATCGCAGGGACTATTTGTGTCAAACTGCGAAAGTATGCTGATTTGTTCAGTATCGAACATTCCGGAATTTGATCATAAGTTAAACATGCCCTAAATATCCTTTACATAGCTTAGAAATAGGCTTTGAGGTGTTTGGTGCGCAAAAAAAAAAACTTATTTAATCAATAGGGACTAAAAGCGTCAAAAAGTGCATAAGTTTGCATTTTCGCGCATATCTTACGTTCTGAATATATCCGGACATCCAAAAAATTTTGTAATCATTAAAATATTTTATTTTAGTGATTGGAATGCAAAAATACCATTCGTCGCTTAATTTTGATCGTTTTTGCGTCCGTTACGACTTCCATTGTAATTAACCGAATAACGCAACCGTATGACCAAACGAACCGACATCCGAGATGTTTTTGAGCATATTTTAAGTTCTCTATACTTTAAATTCATTTTAGATCTTTGAAATGGGGTTAACGGGGCTTAAACGTGTCAAAAATGCATCGAAAACCAAGTTTTGGGCTTGCAGGGGCTAAAAGTGTAAATCTGCCAAACTTGTTAGGCGGGCCGCGTAAGCTGAGGAGCATTCTTACGCGGGGCGCGATAGACCTTCAGACAGGAACATTGAATCTGGTCATTTGGGCTGGTTTTGATGGTTTTTAACCCCTGATTTTGGATGCTATGGGCTAGATTTTGATGGTTTTTAGTGTCCCCATTGTATTGAAAACCATATGCCCAAGTGTAAGGCCAAGATCGAAGCACGAATTGCGAGGAACGATCCAAACGGTTGTGGGATTTCTATAAATACCCACCTAAGTTTCATTCACTCCTCACAAATCTGATTCAATTGCTCTAAGTTGGGGTTTAGCACTTCATACCTGAGCAACTTGAATCAAGATCTTCCTAGCTTGGACCCTTTGTAAGTATTCTTTCGTGCTTTTATGCGTTTTTAAGCGTAAAAGTCAAACTGTGTTCGACTTTCTGCTTTGACCAGTCTTTGGTCAACACAAAGTTCGTTTGAACTTTGCAACGTGAGCGTAATCACGATGGTTATAGTCTCTTGTGACTATACCTACTGATTACCACGTTGATTAGGTGTAGTGACGAGTCATAGTTTCGGTCAAAATGTGTATCTATGCGCATTTTGCAACCAAACTATTCTTGGGTGTCAAAATCGTTAGTTTTGATATCAAACCTGTTTTCTAACTTAGTTAAACATGTTTCAACATGTTTAACTCGTCACTTTTAGTCTAGTGCTTGTATAGGGTCGTAAGATAAGCGGTCTTAACAACCGCTTAGACTTTCGAACCCGACCCATTTGGTCGATCATTAGTATCCGACCAAGCATATTATGTGACCATAGTTGCATAGGGAATAACCTTCCGAGGTTATACCTTAAGGTCACTTGGTTTAATTAGTTATATGATAGGTAGTTTGTATGCCATAGGTAAATGACCAAAATGCCCTTTTCATGCATAATTGGTAATTAAGCATATGTAACTTAACTTTGTCACTTAAACTAATTATGTAACATGATTAGGCATATAATACTTGTCATAGGACTAGTTAGGCGTCTCGAACGCGCATTTACGCGAACGACGTTTTAAAGTGGCGTAAGCAACCTTAATGGGTCGTAACGGGTCGAAAGCACTTAGGTTAGGTTCCGTTTTAGAATGTAGGCTTTGTTAAACCATATCACATGAGTCCCAATACTCATTTGGTTTACGAGACCTCATTCTATCCAATCTTCCGATTTAGGTGTCGATTTATTAACCTAGTGATCCGATTACTAGGTGCTACTTGATTTCTTTGGTTTATTGAAGTCTTGTTGAGTTATTTGGATTGAGGATACTTTGCACTTCAATGTGAGTACATAGATCCCCTCTTTTTACATGTTTTGTGGTAACTATGTGAGTACATAGTTCCCCTATTTTACTGTTTTCGATTGTTTTGGGGTAATTCATATGTGCTAAATGTTTTCGATGTTTTAACGATGGTTTTCGAAACGATTAATATGGTTTATATAAAACTAATAACGATTTCGATAATATGAACAAACTTGTTAGGCGTAGTTACATAACAAATGACATTCATTAACATTGATCAAGCCGACCAGTATTAGGTTATGGTACCATAGGATCTGACAAATCCCGTTATCAGACTGCACCCATGGTTATGTGTGGGGGTTATGTGGGTAACGACTGAATCTGTGATTGTTAATTTACCCTTTGGTGGTTTATTAATGTGAGAATAGCGATGGACGAGTTGCGAAGGTTTGGATGTTTTTAGCGAGGCGACCAAAAGTAGTTTTCACAATTAAAACGAGAGCGATTTTGGAACAATTAAACGATTTTGGAACGATTTAAAAGTGTTAAATGAAATGGACAAACGAATGGTTTTTGGTTAGTGTTTAGATAACGGGACGGGTGTAATGTGATGAAAACATGGTAGATACGCCGCTGGTACTTCTTATATATAAGTGTTTTCATCGTATTACATATCGTGGCGTTATTTAGTTCACTTGGGTAAACGAGGTTAAAACGATGTCACATAACGGTGTTTTCTAAAAGATATAAACCATACGAGTTTTGTTAACGAGATGATTTACAATTTGATTTACTTAAATAAATGTTTTGGGTTAAGAATCATGGCTATGAGATTTTATAAACTATAACCCACTTGATTTGAGTTGGTTAATTATGTTGCAATATTATTTACTTTTCAAAACAAGGTTTTTAATGAAGTATTGCAATACGTAAACGAGCCATGAATCCGACACTCTCATAAAACCTATGTGCTCGCCAGCATTTCTTTGATGACTTTGTTTTTACATATGTTTCAGGTGGTGTTGAATGATGTTGATTGCTAGGATGCATGTTCACATAGAATCTGGACGAGGCCTTAGTGACATAATAACAATGATAGACGATGTGTAACTTGTTTGTTTGTTTGTTTAAGAAAATGTAAATTACTTAATGAATCAATAAAACGAAACTTTTTGAATATGTGGTTGTGAAACGATAATTCTGTTGCTCCACTCCCCGACATTTCTGCCGTGGTTTCGTTGTTTTGACACGGTCGGGGTGTGACATATAACTAAGATAATCTCTTAAAAAGAGCAAAAGTGCGGAAAACATCAAAGGTTACACTAAAGGCGAGTCGGATCCAAGTGATTCATCTTGTCTATCTGTTTTTATTTTTATTTTCAGCAATTTTTAGTTTTTATTTTCATGTTTAAACCTTTTTTCTAAATTTTTGATTTGATTAGACGTTGAGGATAAACCGGTACTAAAAGCTCTTGTGTCCTTGGACAACCTCGGTATCTTACCAACGCTATACTACGCTCACGATGGGTGCACTTGCCTATATGTTTTTTTAGTGTTAGTAAAATATCGTGTTTTATAAATTTAAAACTTGACTAAAGTGTTAAAAAGGGCTAAAAATATACATTAAAAACTATATAACACGACACACATCAAGTTTTTGGCGCCGCTGCCGGGGACACAAGGATTTTAAGAAAGTTAGGAATCAACGGCCTAATCGTTTTTCTTATTTTTCTGTTTTTTAGGATTTTTCTTAGATTTTCAACTTCTGCAGAGCTCAGCACGGGCCGTGCCCGCTGAACACGGCCCCATGCCCAATCTTTGGTACTAGCAATTATGTTTTAAGTCAGACAGTAGCTGAACACAGGGCCGTGCCTAACCAACACGCCCCGTGCCCAAGTTTTCAGATACTTAAAACAGAGCCGTATGATCCCGACGGCTGGTAATTTCTGACACAATCATGAGTGATACTAATAATTTTTACTTTCAATCCTCTTATGGTACGTGGTGTCAATTATGTGGCGGAAATCATGAAGATTTAAAATGTTATTTTTTAAATTATACTCCCCACTATATGGACCCATTGTTTTCCTGTAGCCTTAAGAGGGGTGAAAGTAAAAATAATCCCTATCTCTCCCTCGAATGCTCTCAATCGTCCCTTCTAGATGAAATGCTTCTTGAAAAATTCTTTCAGCTAGAAGAGCTAATTCTCCGCTGGATAAAAGAACTTGAGATGGACATAACTAATTCATCTCAAGACGACATCCAAGAAGAATTATTGAGATCGCATTCGGATAAAAACAACATCGTCGCTCCCGACATCACCTCTAACTCTTGCGAAGACTTGAGCGATAGTCGTCCCTGTGTCGATTGTACCGTGAAGGACTCCCCATCGACATCCGTCGATGCATACGTAGACCTGAGCGATTCGACATACACCTTCATTAACGAGAGCCCAAAAAAGGGTTGGACTTATCCACCTACATTTAGCATAGGAATCACCCTTACCGATAACCTCTTGCGTTCTCGTCTAAGTCTAGGGCAACTCAAGTATCTCAGGCACTTCGGTGTTGTTCCATCCAGTAAGGAACCACCCGATCTGAAAAATTCCTTGAAAATAGATGAAACTTCATAAACAGCCTCTAGACACGGGGCCGTGTCCAGGTCAGCACGCCCCCATATCCACCAAAAGATTCCCGTCTGACTTTCGGTCAGAATACGAACAAAATGTGTCAGGATCTTGTCTGCACACGGGGTCGTGTCCAGCCGGCACGGGGCCGTGTCCAGCGTGCTGTCATTTTCTATAAATGCAGCCAAGATTCCTGCACATTTGGACCATTCCAAAGACAGAGATTTGGTGGGATCTTCACACATACCATCCTAGGTATATTCTAAAGAAGGTTCCCAACAACCATCTTGTCTTTTCTACTTTTGTCTATTTCCTTCTTCTTCATTTTTACCTCAACATCTCCATTAAAGCTTAAAATCACCATGGTTTCAAACTTTATTGAG
Organism: Helianthus tuberosus; assembly: GCA_030545235.1. NCBI lineage: Eukaryota > Viridiplantae > Streptophyta > Magnoliopsida > Asterales > Asteraceae > Helianthus > Helianthus tuberosus. Next base: position 51,062 of record JARYGA010017533.1, read on the forward strand.
ATGTTTGTTAGATTTTTATTCAAGGAATCTTGTAAAAATAAGTTTTACAACACTGTTTTAAGTTATTTCTGCTTAAAAATGTCTCAAAAGTCAGAAAAATAATTTAAAACTCCAAGATTCCTTGTTTCAAAAATCTGCAGAAAGGTGAACACGGGGCCGTGCTCAGTGAGCACGGGGCCGTGTTCGATGTACTGTTTCACTAAAATGAATTCTCTTCGGTTTGTTTTCTTAGAATGTCGAGTAGAAACAGCGGAACATCATTATCTCACTCAAGAAACAACCGATAACGGAGAAGGTCAACGGTAGAAGACTCTCTCGTCAACTATGTCTACGCCTTGAGAGAGGCCATAGACAAAATGACGGGGGTTGAGGAAGCTCTAGTCAACCGTATCAATCATCTATCGGTGGGTCTAGAAGGGTGTCTTAGGGAGGTCAACCTTTTGCACCAAAGGTTGAATTTCCTCGCTTCCCCTCCTTTGGTACCAATCATTACACAAGGGGCGTGGAATGTGGTACCAGAAGTTATCATACCGGCCGAGTGGTACGCCGTACATGCAAACTCCCCTCAAGACATACTCCCCGGGGTCCCGGTCGCCACTCCCCCACAAGATGTTGAAGAAAATGAGCCCTCCTTTTTCCTCCCGAAAGAGATAGAGGAATGGCTCAACGACATCTAAGGGACACCTCTCGGCTCCGAGTTCGACGATACCTATGTTAGGATCGGAGGCTCTCATGATTGTGTTTGTTTGTCTGTTTTGAGTAACTCAAATAGATATGAACAGTTTAAGTGCAGCGGAAATGGAAACAAACTTTGTAAACACAATCAAAGGAGAAAGTAGTATGATAAACAATTGCTTTTCATAGAGTCGAATGATTTACAAAACAAAGCAAAAGATTACAGATATGCTTACATACTAAGCTCCCCCTCAGCCTGATGACCCAAGGTTGGTTGCACACAAGATGAAAGGATTGGACTAGAGGAGAAGAACTCGCTCAGTCAATCAAATGTAACAGCACAGGGTACTGTTACATTTATAGGCAAACCAAACCACTGAGGAATCTCAGCTGACGTCACCATGAAAGCGACGTCTAACAGCTTAACAAACTATATCTACTGTCCTTACACAAACTACTGATGTCTAACAACTGATTGTAATAATAATACAAAAATATGAGGAAAACAACTGTTTCACGTTCCACTGTTGTAGCCTAAGCACTGATGCTTAACAACAACATCAGTGCTTTCTTCAAAGGTGATCAGTCCTTGAATGAGCAGTGTTTGTGTCTTCAGCAGCACTTAAGAGACAGCAGTAGATAGAGCAACAGAGTTTGTCTTCAGCAGTCTTTAGGATCATATCAGCAGTTGAAAGGGCAACACTAGTTGATTATGAGCAGCAGTTAGAGACCATCAGATGTTATAACTCACTTTCAAGGGGAGAGCAAAGTGTAAACTGCTGCTTATTGTGAATCCTCTGTTGTGACCTGGTTTTGGCTTTACATTATCTGTTCCTTTGTTAGGGTTCAATCCCAACAACCTACGAAATACCGGGAAGCTATTTCCGGGCTTTTGATATTCCTATAATAAGGGTAGAACTCGTTAGGATGATTTCATGTATCACTTGACATAACTATCTTAGGAAATTTTTAGCTTTCTGTTTTTCATTATTTTTATTAGGACCTTATTGTAATTCTCTCTATTAATGAATGATGGTTTTCAAAATTTTTGGTGTTTGGATGATGTTATAATGGGTAAAACACACTTGGATGGTGAAGGATACAAAGGGAGACTTGAACCAACGCCCCATGCACAAAAACAGAGCCTCCCGAACATTTTTCTTCATTTACAGCAAGTTCAGCACGGGCCGTGCCCAACCAACACGGCCCCGTGCTCAAAGGTCTGCAGAAAAACGCCCAGTTCAGGTAACTGGACACGGGGCGTGTTCACTGAACACGCCCCCGTGCCCAGCCTTCTGTTACATTTTGTTACTTTTTGTTACTGGCAATCTGAACACGGGACCGTACTCGGACACCACGGCCCGTGTCCAGGTGCCCAGTAACAGAAAAATTTTGTTTAACACACCTTTTTGCACATTCAATCAACCTAAAAACTTATTTTTGGGACACATTGACGACAATGTGTAATTTAAGTGTGGGGGGGGGGGATGCTAAAACCTTGAATTTTGCAAGTCCTAATCACAAGCCTTACACAAAACTCTATTGGAACCACTAAACACCCCAAATTTTTTCAAAAACTTTTCATTTTTTTTCTACTTGTCTTGGTTTAAATTGGGAAGAACAAGTTCTAAAATGGTTATATTTTTATAAATTTACAACCAATAGCGTCATGATAAAAAGAACCAACATAAGAAAATTATGAAACGGCATAACAAATCTAGTTAAAATTTGATTATATATACTTGATCACATTAAAAACCCATTCCCACAAAAAGTGAGTTTTGAGCCTTTATTGAGCATACAAATACACATCTTTAAACTAAATGCTCATTTTTCATTTCTTGTGTAAATAGCCGTTAGGTTTCTTACGACTCTAGAACTTGCCATGACGATACATTCCCGGTCCTAACCAACTTAAACCCGAGTAAGTAAATGATGGAGGCATTAGGACTAACCCTTTTTGAAGGATCATCTTCAGTGTAAAATTGTTTCATCTCATTTTTCACAGCTTCTAATTCCAGTGGATTCTTGGCAGCAACAGGATCATACTTTTCATCAGTGTCCTGATTTGTTTCTCTTTTTCGTTTGTAAAGCTTAGGAGGTTGTGATGCAAGACTAGCAGGAACAGTGGAAGATGACTGACTAACAGCTGTTGAAACAACTGGTGTCTCAACATCTGTTGTCATTACAACTGCTGATATGTCAGCAGTTGTCTTCTGCTTTTGAGCAGGGGATGGAAGTGATGATGGTGATGGGGGTGGTGAATCATCATCTGTTATGAGATTCCTTCTCCTTTTTAATGAAGAAAGAGCAGATGATGTTTTGGGTGGAGCAGTGGTGGTAGATTTGATAGCAGTGGTTTGTGGCAATGATTGACTGACAGTGGTTGAAACAACTGGTGCTTCAATCACTGTTGTCATTACAACAGATGTTGTAACATCTGTTGTCTTCTGTTTTATGACAGGAGGTATGATTGTAGATGATGGTGGTGGAGCAGTAGTTGTAGTGGTGTGTGGTAGAGTGGTGTGTGTTGATGATATGGCAGCTGTTTGGCTACTGACAGCAGTTTTTGTAACTGCTGCTGCAGCGGTTTTTGTAACTGCTGCTGTATCAGCTGTTTGGCTAACAGGTTTTGAGACCTGTTTTCCTTTTTCAGGTTCAATATGAATGCCATGTTCAATTCCCTTTTTCTTCATTTGCTTCAATATCTCCCCCTTTTTGGCATTATCTGCAAGGGGGTCATCAAAGAATAGTAAAGTTGAAGGAGCCTTGCCAGTGGCAATTTGGATACTGGCCTTAATAGCCTTGATATCTGCTTGAGTATCCTTGAACCTTGATTCAACCATGTTGGTCAGCATTTGTACTTGAATGGCATGCTTTTTGTCAGTCATAAGTTGCTGTGCTTCAAGCATGGGTTGAAAAATATTCCATAGCTCATTTGCAGCAAATGCCTGTTGTGCAGGTGCTTGAGCAGGAACAGCAGATTTTGGTGGGGCAGCAGTGGATTGTGCTTTTTGAGCTTTCAAAATCTCTTGCACCATCTCCTTTATTTCAGCAACTGAGGTTTCCAGTTTGTCAACCCTGTCCGTCAATTCCTGATATTTTGAATCATCACCTACTTTAGTAGGATCATCTGAATCCCCACCAGCAGTGGTTATATCAATGTTGGACTTAGGAACTGAGTCCCAAAAGTCACTCATTGATGCCCCTTGTTCTTGGTACTGGGGACTTCTCTCTTCAGCACTTGATAAATCTTTAATGTTACTAGTGGACAAATTAGCCTCACTAGTGATTTTCAGAGGTGCTATGGAAGAGATTGCCTTCAAGGGAGTCTGACTGATGAAACAACTGTCCAAATGTAGACCTGTTGATCCAACATTTGTAGTTGCTGCTCCACTTGAACTACTGACAAGAGTTACTTGTAACTCCTGCAGTGTAACCTCCTCAACTGTTGCTGGGATAACAGAAGTATAAGCATCAGACCCAGTCACCTGTGGATGTATACTCTCAGTGATAGGTGATAGAGAGGAACTGGTTTGTGTCTGTGCAATAGCAGCTGCATGCAACAGAGATAGCATGGGTTGTGGCATTATTAATGGTGAGGGGATGGGAGTTGAAAGAGACATGTCCTTGGGATCAGGACTGAGGAAGATGGATCCAAGTGGATTCAGAGCTTCATATTGTGGTGTCCCTGTGCTTACAACCTGATCCTTTTGTGAGGATGCAGGAGGAGTTTTAGGCATGGGTTGAGATCTTTCTTCCAACTGCTGTGAGGAAGTAGCAGCAGTGGTTTCTGGTGACTTTTGTGTTGTCACAGGCATTTCCTCTGGGATCTCATCTTCCAGAGTTGCCTTTGTTTTGGTTTTGGTGGGTTTTCTGGATGTTTTCTTTTTGGTCTTTTTGGTTATGTCAGGTGTGGGTTTCAAAGCAGTGGTTGTGCTGCTATGATCACCTGGAGCAGTGGGCTCAACAGCAGATACCTGAGGAGCAGTTGTAACTGCTAAAATCTGCTCAGATACCCCTGTTTTTGTTTTTATTGGTGCCATCATCCTTGAAAATGTTTCTTTTGTTAAACTTTTTATTTGACAATGAACACCCTGTTTTAGCAAATTTACATTTTTCTTTTCAAATTTTTGTTCAAAATAGTAGCTCAAAAATCTTGGAAAAAGTAAAAATGCTTTACTTTCAACGTTTTTCACCATGTCACTGAAAATCTCCTGGGAGTAGTTGTAGTCCTGATTATTCAAAATAGCATAACCCAGGCATTGAATTTTTAATGGTATTTCGTTGAAAGATGTTGTTTTATTTGAAGCACACATCAGAAGTGTGTGAAATAAAAATCTGGGTGCAGATGGAAAATAACCCTTTTGTAGGGTATCTACCTTTGATTCTTCTGCATATCCCCTTTTTACGAAATCAGTTTTCATCTCAGCTTTCTCAAAAGAGAGTTTACCTTTCTGATCATTGAGATTAAAGACTTCGGAGATCGACTGTGGGGTTATTTGAACTGCTTTATCCTTTATCGAGGAGTTTATGGCTATGACTTTTCCGTCTTGTTTTTCAAGCGACGCCTTTTTCCAAAACTCTCTCTGGGTTTGCAGATATATGGGAGCATTCACTGTCAACAAAGTTTTATACTTTGATCCAGTTATCGCATCAATGATGGTGTCAAAGGTGTGATTATCGGTAGGTTTTGTGAGTAAACCCAGATAATTGTGAGGTTGTTTGAATGGTATTTTGATGGGTTCTTCGGCCGTTTGAACGGCTTCAGTTGAAGGTGGTGGTGATGTGGGTTTTGATTTTGATTTTCCTTTTGACTTCGTCATTTTGATGAAGAAGAATCGGAGAATGATTTTGGAGAATTTGAGAAGAAGGGTTGGAAACTGCTATGTGAAGAGAATTTTGGAATTCAATTCGACAGTGTAAAACCCTGTTTGGGGTTTAGGGCAGGGCTTTATTTAAAAATGAACGCTGATGTGGCAGCGGTTATTAAGATCTGAGGGCTAAAAACTGACCACGTGTCAAACACTGATGAGACGGATGAAGTATGGAGAACAGTTGTTTTAAGAGCCACTGACGTATCAAGCATCAGTGGTTACAACGGTAAAAATTATGGGCAGTGGGTGATTTTTACTATCAGTGGATAGCATATCAGTGGATAAGACACTAATTTTGAGCATCAGTGCTTTTTAAGAAAATGAGGGATCAGTGGTTAACTTTCAGCAGTGGACGGTGTTTAGAGATCAGATGTTAGAACAAAACAGTGGTTAGGGTAAATGGTATAATTCTGAAGAATAGGTGTTTCAGCAACAGTTTTGAGGATTTTCATTCAAGGTTTTGCCACATGTCAATTTTGAAAGACAGTGGTTTTGTACCCCAGATGATGAAAACTTTTTACTAAGGCAACTCATTTTCGTTTAATGTTTAATTAGAACATGAGTACCCTAGTAATTCAAGCACAGTTTGCAATCAACCTTTGACGAAAATTTAGGAGCAAACCTGAGTTATGACATGATCTTTACACATATACCATTTCCTTTTGACCCATTCACGAGGGCAATAATACCACCAAAAATAAGATATTACATCCTGTCAGGAGCTGAAACTATTGTCAACAAAAACAAGCAAAAGTTCCAAATATATTATTCCAAAAAAAATGAATAATATATCCTGATTATTCGAGAAACTCCCCTTAAAAAATGGTTAAAAGAATTTCTGAGAACAGTATCAAAAAGGATCTGGTGTATTTTCCATAGAAGACATAATCATATCATACTCAAGTTTTATGAAAATGGTCAGTGGTTTTGACAATAGTGGTAGAAAAATTTTGATCATATTTTGTCCACTGTTTGGTACCATTTTCTTTGTCAGTTGATTGAAAACATGATTATTTGTGTAATTCATTCCCTGGAATCAAAACCCTTCTCTGAACCGGTGAATGCACATCGTTGCTTTATGACCATTATTACCCCACACTTTGACTCTTCAGTGTTTTATGTTTATACCCTTTTCTTCTGACTTTAGAAGTTTTGAGATGAACACACTTCGGAGTTTTTGTGAATTTTCTTAATGTATTTTAACATAGTTGATTTTGTCCTTTTGAAGAACTCAACCTGTTTTCAATACATAAGATCTGGATAACTAAAGTTTTAATTTCCCTTTTTTTTTCAAGTTAACAAAACATAGATGTTTTTATGAACATGTGTTTTGTTAATCTGAGGTCCATACTTTAGCATTTAAAAGTTTGACATCGCACTTTTCATAACAACAGTTGAAATCAATTTAGAAAATAAGAAATAATCTCATAATTTGACAGATATACTTTCAGATCTAGAAATCATGAGTGTATTATGCATGAAATCACTTGTTGTATGAAATTTGCGTGTCATATGACATCTTGGTTGATTTACAGAGTTTTTGAATAACCATTTTGAACATGATTTGCTCGATACTCTGTTTTTCAACAAAATACAACCAACCTTAGTATCAATGAATTTTGAGCTGAACTGTTATGTCAAATTGATTGTTAGATCAAATTTGACTGTCCGAGCTCTGATACCAATTGTTAGGATCGGAGGCTCTCATGATTGTGTTTGTTTGTCTGTTTTGAGTAACTCAAATAGATATGAACAGTTTAAGTGCAGCGGAAATGGAAACAAACTTTGTAAACACAATCAAAGGAGAAAGTAGTATGATAAACAATTGCTTTTCATAGAGTCGAATGATTTACAAAACAAAGCAAAAGATTACAGATATGCTTACATACTAAGCTCCCCCTCAGCCTGATGACCCAAGGTTGGTTGCACACAAGATGAAAGGATTGGACTAGAGGAGAAGAACTCGCTCAGTCAATCAAATGTAACAGCACAGGGTACTGTTACATTTATAGGCAAACCAAACCACTGAGGAATCTCAGCTGACGTCACCATGAAAGCGACGTCTAACAGCTTAACAAACTATATCTACTGTCCTTACACAAACTACTGATGTCTAACAACTGATTGTAATAATAATACAAAAATATGAGGAAAACAACTGCTTCACGTTCCACTGTTGTAGCCTAAGCACTGATGCTTAACAACAACATCAGTGCTTTCTTCAAAGGTGATCAGTCCTTGAATGAGCAGTGTTTGTGTCTTCAGCAGCACTTAAGAGACAGCAGTAGATAGAGCAACAGAGTTTGTCTTCAGCAGTCTTTAGGATCATATCAGCAGTTGAAAGGGCAACACTAGTTGATTATGAGCAGCAGTTAGAGACCATCAGATGTTATAACTCACTTTCAAGGGGAGAGCAAAGTGTAAACTGCTGCTTATTGTGAATCCTCTGTTGTGACCTGGTTTTGGCTTTACATTATCTGTTCCTTTGTTAGGGTTCAATCCCAACAACCTACGAAATACCGGGAAGCTATTTCCGGGCTTTTGATATTCCTATAATAAGGGTAGAACTCGTTAGGATGATTTCATGTATCACTTGACATAACTATCTTAGGAAATTTTTAGCTTTCTGTTTTTCATTATTTTTATTAGGACCTTATTGTAATTCTCTCTATTAATGAATGATGGTTTTCAAAATTTTTGGTGTTTGGATGATGTTATAATGGGTAAAACACACTTGGATGGTGAAGGATACAAAGGGAGACTTGAACCAACGCCCTATGCACAAAAACAGAGCCTCCCGAACATTTTTCTTCATTTACAGCAAGTTCAGCACGGGCCGTGCCCAACCAACACGGCCCCGTGCTCAAAGGTCTGCAGAAAAACGCCCAGTTCAGGTAACTGGACACGGGGCGTGTTCACTGAACACGCCCCCGTGCCCAGCCTTCTGTTACATTTTGTTACTTTTTGTTACTGGCAATCTGAACACGGGACCGTGCTCGGACACCACGGCCCGTGTCCAGGTGCCCAGTAACAGAAAAATTTTGTTTAACACACCTTTTTGCACATTCAATCAACCTAAAAACTTATTTTTGGGACACATTGACGACAATGTGTAATTTAAGTGTGGGGGGGGGGATGCTAAAACCTTGAATTTTGCAAGTCCTAATCACAAGCCTTACACAAAACTCTATTGGAACCACTAAACACCCCAAATTTTTTCAAAAACTTTTCATTTTTTTTCTACTTGTCTTGGTTTAAATTGGGAAGAACAAGTTCTAAAATGGTTATATTTTTATAAATTTACAACCAATAGCGTCATGATAAAAAGAACCAACATAAGAAAATTATGAAACGGCATAACAAATCTAGTTAAAATTTGATTATATATACTTGATCACATTAAAAACCCATTCCCACAAAAAGTGAGTTTTGAGCCTTTATTGAGCATACAAATACACATCTTTAAACTAAATGCTCATTTTTCATTTCTTGTGTAAATAGCCGTTAGGTTTCTTACGACTCTAGAACTTGCCATGACGATACATTCCCGGTCCTAACCAACTTAAACCCGAGTAAGTAAATGATGGAGGCATTAGGACTAACCCTTTTTATTTCAACACCATTATTTTTCTTTTTTTTTTTTACCACCTACCCAAAAAATCCCCCTAGTTAACCCCTTTGAGCCTAAACCTATTCATTTCTATACCCAAAACAAACACCCTTTACCCACCAAAACCTTTTTCATTTTAAACCCTTTATTTTAGTGAAAAACTCGGTTTTCTTGTAACTTCCTTATAAAAAAAAATGATGAAGTTTAGCAATAAACAAGCAAGTTCATTAAAAGAACTTTGTTTGAAAAATGCTTCAATAAAATTAAGAGTCACAAAAACAAAATGTTTTACGAAAACCGACGCTTTTTACGCCTTTTAGCCCTTTTCTACTAACCACTAACCCAAAACCACCTACCTTTAACCCAAGCCTAACCCTTCCCCAAAGTCCTCTTGATATTTACAAAGGTGTATAGTTAAAAAGGAGGAGGATTGATTGCTTGGCAAGCATATGGTAGAAATAAGTTCCATGCCGGTCCCGAGTGTTTCACAAAAATACATCTTCGGCCGAGTGTTGAGTGATTCCCCGTGAGGCATGTGAACTTGTATATAAATGGAATTTTAAAAAGGCATGTTATGCCCAAATAAGTAATTTTTCTTATGTAATGTTCTAAATAAATCATAACGAATAGGATTGTAAATAACATAGAAATAAAACCTAATAAAGAATATTGGAATCCCGACACTCTAGACAAGCCCAAAACCTTCTCTTCTACCCATTCCATTTGGGTGTGTAAGCCACAAAATAAAGAGTTTTGCTTGAGTACAAGCAAAGATTCAAGTGTGAGGGTATTTGATGTGTTAAAAATGCAACATGTAAGTTACATCAAATGAGGCATAAAACTAACCCTTTTTTAGTACTAATGTTGGAAAAAGTGTGCTTTTGTCTTCCTTTTGTATTTTCTGGGTTAAATGAGCTTAAATGAACAAAAGAAGCAAAAATACAGCCAAATCTAACAATAATACGAGAAAAGGAATAAACGTGGCATGCCCGACCCCTCGACAGCATCTTCCCAAGCAAAAACAAGACATCAGAAGGCTGAACACGCCCCGTGCCCAGCGGACACGGGGGCGTGCCCAAGTGTCTGCAGAAAAGACAAAGTTGTAGAAGCTTCTATTTCCCAACACAGGGGCGTGCCCAGCGGACATGGGGCCGTGGTCAACGCTAAGATTCGTAGAATCCAAGCAAATCTTGATAGTACAGATACGCTTCTGCACACGGGGCCGTGCCCAGCAGGAACAGGGGCGTGGTAAACTAATACAGACAAACTGCAATTAATGAAGAAAGAGAAGATGGCTGGACACGGGGCTGTGCCCAGCGGGCACGGGGCCCTGTCCGGGCTTCTGTGTAGGCTATAAATAGGGGTGCTTGGTTCACTTCAAAGGCATCCCTTGACAAACCACCTCTCTCCCACTTCACCCACACTCCACCACCATCACAACATCCACATCCACCACCATCATCCATCATAGAGTGTGTGTAGTAGTCTCGGGATCCAAGATTTATAGTAAGAGTTCTTGACAATCAAAACCCGTGGTTGCCAAAGTCTCTTACATCACTTGGTGAAGACAAGCAATTAGTGTAATACTTTTGTTTTTTAATCTTTTCGCACTTTTTATTTGGTTTTGTATTAATAACTTTAATAACTAGTTTCTTATGTTGAAGGTGAAACTTCCTTATCATTTATTCGTGGTGTCTTGGCGTTATTTTACTGTCTATATAAAATAAAAGATTTACACCATTCATATCTCCACGGTCTATATGGAGATATGTTGGCTACCTGGTCGGGGGTTAAGGGAATGGTTTGGTAAGGTTCTTGCCTTGTTCAGTGTATAGATCCTGCAAGGACCGGGGTCAAGCTTAGTAGGACCTCCTTCAATACCCACTGGTATTGGATGGCGGGCGTGCGAATTTCTTGATCCCCTTATATGTAAACTACTATTAATACATTAACCCGGCTACTTGGGATTGTATCCATGCTGACTCAAACCACTTAGCCGAGGGTAACGTCACCTTCAAAAGAGGGGCCTACCACATTACACATTAATAACTTAATTAATTATCTTCCAATAATCCAACCCTTTAGGATTGTATCCTTGCTGACTCAAACTACTGGGTTGAGGGTAACGTCACCTTCAAAAGAGGGGCCTACTACTATAACTAAGATAATCTCTTAAAAAGTGCAAAAGTGCGGAAAACATCAAAGGTTACACTAAAGGCGAGTCGGATCCAAGTGGTTCATCTTGTCTATCTGTTTTTATTTTTATTTTCTGCATTTTTAGTTTTTATTTTCATGTTTAAACCTTTTTCTAATTTTTTGATTTGATTAGACGTTGAGGATAAACCGGTACTAAAAGCTCTTGTGTCCTTGGACGACCTCGGTATCTTACCAACGCTATACTACGCTCACGATGGGTGCACTTGCCCATATGTGTGTTTGGTGTTAGTAAAATATCTTGTTTTATAAATTTAAAACTTGACTAAAGTGTTAAAAAGGGCTAAAAATATACATTAAAAACCATATAACACGACTCATATCAGATCCCAAACCACTGTTAGAACCTCTTGTTGACCCATGGTGTAAAGATGAAGTGGAGAAGAACACCAGTGCTTGTGAGAATGTCTGTGACTGTGCCATGATGGCTACAGCTAAGGTATTACCTCATGTCTTGAAGAACCTATGTTCAGACAAATGCATCATAGCATTTGCTAATGTTAAAGAGGTGAATGAAAACCTTAGGGACAAAATTTTAAAAGATGAAGTACAATTTGAAAAGTCTGTTAAAGAACTGAAAAACAAATTGTTTGAAAAAGATAATGAAATCTGCAATCTTAAAAATGAACACAGCATAACCAAGGACCAAATTCAAGCCATGATAGAGAAATATCATGCTTGCAAAAGGGAGTTGGAATCCACCCAAATCACATGTGAGAAATGGGTGGAATCCTGCAAAGGTTATGAGCTGATGTTAGAGAAATAGATCAAAAGCAATGTAAAATTTGGCATAGGTTTCAGGAAAAATGACCAAGTTGAAAACTCTGCTGTAAATGAGTCTGGGTCTGTTGAGATAATTCCAACAAACAAGGACGGTCAAGAAATTAAAATAACTGATAAAAATGGTAACAAAATCATTTTAGAAAAAACCAGAGGGGTCATCAACCTTTGAGGAGATTGAAAAATATCAATTCAAACCCACCTGTTCAGATGAGTGTGGCATCTTCGAGAATTTCAAACCCATGGATTTTTCCACAGTTGAAGGTGTGAAAGCACCTAAGGCCAAAGTAATTCCTCTTAAAGACATCCCAATAGTGGTTCAAAACTCTGTTGCAAAGGAAGTTGAAAAGAGGAAGAAGAGAGAAAAAGTTAAAAATTTGTTTTGTGACTTTTGTGAAAAGAAAAACATTCCACAAAGGATTGTTTTCACTTAAAATCCTATGACATTAACAAAACAAATAATTGAACCTGCATAAAGTTGCACCATCTGTGGAAAAACCAACCATCATACTCATGAGTGTGTGTACCTCAAAACTTTTGACGTTAAAAGAAAAGAGTACACATCAAAAACACCTGTGAGTTCATCAAAACAACCCATCATGAAACAACAACCATTTGTGTCTGTCCAAACAGCTGTTACAAAACAGTTGAACAAAAACTCTGCTCCAAGAAATGTTCAAGTGATAGATGCACCTCCTGCCAACCAATTCCAAAGAGGAAGAGGTCAACCTCCATACCAAAGGGTCCCACATGTTTATGAGGCTTACAAAAAGCCTTCTAAACCAAAAGTGAACAGGCATCCTTTTAGATTTCAACATCTGACAGGAAATGGTCCACAACAGTGGTTAGAGAAACATTGTTCAAAAACTATTCAAACCCCTGAGCTAACCACTGTCCATGTTCCTGGACTTGAGACTGACTCTGTTGTAACCCCATCCAAAGTCTTATTGGCTTTGGAGACCCTCCTGAACTAATTGTTTACTTGATGTGCAGGGAGCTTCTGCATGCTTAGATAGTCTTTGGTATGCAGATAGTAGAGGCTCCAGACACATGACTGGATGTAGAGCCCTACTCAAAGAATTCAAAAATCATGGAGGGGGTGATATATCTTTTGGTAATAATTCTAAGGGAAAGGTGTTGGGGTTTGGAACAGTTCAGTCAGGAAAAATCAAGTTTGAAAATGTCAATCTCATTGACAATCTAAAGTTCAACCTCCTTAGTGTCTCACAAATGAGTAACAAAGGCTATGGGTCATTCTTTACTAAGGAGAGTTGCAAGATTGTTGGACCAGAAATGGTCAAAAAGATTGAAGAAATAATAGCCAATGGAAAAACTCAACTTGTTGCTCAAAGGAGTGGCAATGTTTATGTAGTTGATTTGCCAAAAGAGAGTCTTATGACTGATGCCTGTCTGTTCTCAGCTGCCTCTAACAAAGAGACAGAATTATGGCACAGAAGATTGGGGCACACAAATCTCAAGACAATAACTGCTTTATCAAAACAAGGCCTTGTAAGAGGTCTTCCACAAAAATTGTTTACTTGTTCTGAGCATTGTGTTTCCTGTTTAAAAGGTAAACAACATAAAAGCTCATACAAGTCCATTGAGGAGTCCAAAACAACCAAGTGTTTGCAAATGTTGCACATGGATTTGT